>RJWM01016686.1:0-44806 GCA_004363535.1 Dasyprocta punctata
AGCTCTGTGGCTTCTGGCCATCCCAGAATTCTGTAGTCACTGGACTGAGTGTGTCGTGGAAGCACTGGAAAGTTACAGAGCACCCAGCATTCTTCACAGTGTTGAGCTCTCGGAGTGGAGATTGTGGGCGAGGATACTTCTGGGTGTCTATGACCCAAGCTTCCAAGTTTCCAGCTCCCCACAGAGGAGTCTGACCTAGTTCCCCATACCTCTGGGGAGCTGGAGACCCCTCAACTTGTCCCAAAGCTCATGTAGAGCAAGAGACATCAGTCACTGGCAGATGTCTCTGTCTATTGGTTTTGGTGGACATTGAGGGATGGAAGAGAGAAACCCTGTCCAGCACAGCCCCTGTTGTGCTGCCTGCGGAGCAAGCACTGGGAGCCGTCCGCTGCCCAGCACATCAAGAGCCAGAGTGTGCCCAGGAGCAAGTGCTTGTGCCCAACCCCAGGCTCACACAGTGGGAGGCTCACAGAGACAGCAATACTTCCTGATTGCATGTCTCCCATGACCTGCACAGCCCTTGAGGTTCCTGTGGGGAAGGACTGCGGGAGGATGTGAAAATAAAGAAGAGAGAAAGCTGGGGTCAGGTGGAGCCCTTACTCTTTAGATGGAGGAAAGGAACTGACCTCTCACTGCAGGGGTGTTTATTTATACCTTTTAGCAACTTAATGTCGTGTGGTACCCCTTTGCCTAGCAACCCATTGCTGGGATTATCTAGGTGTTTGGTATTCTTCTGGACCAGAGCAGCTTCTTCAAGTGGTTTGCCACAGACACTCTTTGTTTTTCAACTGGCCTCCACATGTGTGATCAATTTCCATGTTCAACAGCTCCCTACACACATCCACTGCCAGACCTTCATGTCCCCTTTCCAAAGTTTCTTGCATCCTAAAATGCATGTAAGCTGCTGGAGGACAGAGTCCTATTAGGAGTAACTTTACAGGAGGGACCACAAGCTGCATCCTCTGCCAGTGTACTCAGACAACCACACACAGCTACAACAAATGAGGCATGCCTCACTTGCCGTGTATCTTTTTAAAGAAAAATTAAAGAGTTTTATTTATTTATTTTTGGCTTTTTGAGAGGATCTCACTTTGTAGCCCAGACTGGCCTCGAACTTGCAGCAATCCTCCAGCCTCAGCCTCCTGAGTGCTGGGATTATAGGCATGTGCCATCACACCTGGCTTTATGTTTTTTCTTTCTTTCTTCCTTTCCTTTTATAAATAAATCCTTTTGAAAGCTGTACAACCTCTGAGCGTTCCAACTTTATTATTATTACCTAACGTTCTTTGACTCTTATCTTCTCACAGCTGACCCTTCGATCTTTCCCCTTGTTTCTCTGAGCTTGGAGACTAAATGTTCCCATCCCATGTGTCTGGCAAGAGTCTGATAGTGCTCCTTGCTATAGTCAGAGTTTACAAAGGAAATGATTTACTATAGGACACATAATTTATAGGATTATTTTGTAATATTCACCCAAAGAGTCAAACGCAGAAGAGAGCAAGAGACCTGTCCATGAACTAATGACCCAAGGAATCCAGCTGAGGACCTAGATCCCACAGAAATGTCTTACATGAGTCCAGCTGAAGACCTAGAGCCCATGACAATGTCCTGTATAAGTCCAGCTGGAGGCCTGGAGCCCATGACAATGTCTCATGCAAGTTTGTATCAAGGATCTGCACTGAAAGCCACAAAGGTCAGCCCCAAAGGAAGCTAGAAAGTCCGTGCCAGTGGGATAAAGGATCTATGCTAGCAGGCTGAGGGATCTGCACTGGAGCCGAAAAGTGATGCTCAAGGTAAGGACTAAAGCTCTCCCAAAGAGAACCACAACCTCCTCAGTGACAGCAATGTCCTGAGCTCCTCTGATGCTGAGAACAGCTGAGTTCACATGAGGAAAACCAGCCTAACAAGCTTCTCCAGGAGAATCAACAGCACACTATCTTCCCCTCCAGTTCTGCTTTTATGCAGTTGACAACAATTCTCAGGTGGGCCTTCCATACCCAGCACCACCTGATTTGGTTCATTTGGGTGTTCCAAGGTGACCATTAGTTAATCCAACACACTCTTGCAGCTGCCTGGATGTGGTGAATGCTCCCTCCAACCACCAGCACCATCACAGTATAGCCCTCTTCTTGGGATCTGACCTCGGAGGCCTCCTACCTCATGTGCTCTCTGTCTCTAAGGAAATATGGGTCAGATGTGCACAATAACTAGCCATGTGAGGCCCCCAACCCCAAGGGCTGATCTCCCACACTTCATAGAAGAGCAGAAGCTTCCACTTGCCACAGGAAACAATGGTTGCTGAGTAAGTGCCAGGGACTTGAACTGAAAAATGAGTTCTGCCTCACTTTCTTCATCACTGAGCACCAGTGTCAGACGGCCACGATTTAAAGGACAGGTTTATTTAGCTCACAGTTTGTAGAGGTTTCAGCCTATAGTAGGCTGGCTCCAAGGCAGGACAACATAGCAGAGGGATATCACAGAGGACAAACAGCCCATGGCATGGTGGCAGGAAGCAGAAAGAGGCCAAAGGAGGAAGAAAGTATCGAGATAGACAGTGACCCATCTCCTCCAGTTTCACATCCAAAATCACATTTATTTATATATTTGCTTGTTTGTTTGTTTTTTGAGTCTGAGTCTTGTTTTGTTACTGTGTAGCCCAGGCTGACCTTGAACTCTTGACCCTCCTGCCACAGCTTCCCTTGTGCTAGCATCACAGGCATGCGCCACTACTCCTTGCTTCAAATCACGTTTAGCTATAAATTTGTCAGTGTGCAAATCCATGAGTATCACAACTCCATGATTCAATCACCTCCCAAAGCCCTACCTATACATGTGTAAGGGGTAACATCTAGATGTAAACCATGACATACATGTTCCCTCATAATTCTGGACAAAACCACTTATGCAATCTGCTTTTACCCACTGAACTCAGTAACAAGTTCAAAGTAGTTCTAGGACACAGTCTGCTCAGATGGGTGCTGCCCTGCAGGTTTTACCTGTAGACAGACGCCGCGCACATGCATTTCCCACAGACATCCAGAAACCAGAAGCTATACAGACAGACAGAAGTCTGCCAAGAGCAGATGTGCACCAGTGCTCTCTGAGTGTCTTCCCCACTTGAAGCAGCTGGTGGCCCCTCCTTACCAGTACCTCTGATGCTGCAACAGGGATGTGGCAGCAGCTGGACACCAGGGTCTTGCATGTCTTCTCCCAGGGTCAATCTCCTGGCTTCCTGGCCTGGGGATGAGGACATTCAGACCCTCAGAGTCAGCTATGGTGGAGGGTCCCCTGTGCTTGGGGTTGTCCCAAGCTTTACTCATTATCATTTGCAGCTTTTGCCCCCAGGAATTTCCCACAGCATCCAGGGGGAAGGTGCCCTCTGGTGCTCCTGTCACCTAGAGAAGCAGGGCACAAAGGCACAGGAGCTGACCCAGGAGAGGGCCAGGGAGCAGGAGTCTGAGAGCAGTGGCTCTCACCTCTGCCTCTGCCTCAGTGGGAGTGGAGGAAGTGGGTGCAGGATACTGGTCAATCCCATCATGCTGCTGCTCATCCCAAGGGGCAAGAGGAGAAAGCTGGGAGGGACTTGGAGTCTGGGCTTGAAGAGGGGAGAGAGAAGCAGGGAAGGACAAGCTATGCTGGAGAAAAGGAGGTGTGGATGACAGAAGCAAAGGCTGGGCTACAGGTGTTGCCTGGGGAGGCGGTGGTCATGAAACAAACAGTAAGGGGCACAGGGAGAGCCCGAGGGAGGAGGAGCCTGCTGGATTCCCTTGCAGTCTAAGCTGGTTGCTACCCACAGCTCCTGAATAGGGTGGGGACTGATGCCAGAGATGGAGACCGAGCATGGTTGCCTCCCTATCAGGCCCAGCCAGTGGTGTCTCAGGCTCCTTCAGTGTCCTCCTCCAACTGACCTCTAGTGAGTGGGGTATGGCAGCTCCCTCAGTCACCTCACCTCTAACGCCCTCAGGTTAGGGAAAGGCTGTGTCCTGCTGGGTAGTAAAGCACCAAGAGTGTGACTAGGACTCCTCATAGGAAGTGGAGACCTAAACTCAGTTGAGCTGCCCAGGTTTTCCTATGGCCCTGCTTAGTAGTGGGCTGGGAATTATAAGCCTGAGCAGAGAACAGGAGTATGAGAGATAGTAGGATTGGTTTGCTTTCTTTATACCTCAGTGTCTTACTTTTCTCGTTCCTGAGACGAAATACCCAACACACAAAGTTAAACAGGGATGGTTTATTTAGTTCACAGTTTGTAGAGGTTTCTCTGGTGAAAGACAACAAGGGAGAAATAAGACTCTTTCTGTCCCTTATATTGCATGCAGGCTACCTGCCCTAGGGTGGGAATAGCACTCACACCCTAATCCCAGCATTGGAACATGAATCAATCACAAACTCTAGCTTCAGCCATCTATGAAAAGTCCCCCCCCATGACTGCATGAGGCTTTGGGGGACATCTAGGCACAAACCATAACAGTCTCTGACTAAACCCCTGGCATGGGCCCCCAAGTACATCCCTGCCTGTGCCAAGCTCCAGCCTGTGGTTACCTGCCCCAGTTCACCCGTGGGTAAGAGCTATGCCATGAATGGTGCTGGGAGCCATCTTGCAGTCCTGCATCTCATATGGCTGCAGGGGGCTGTCCTCTTCTCACCTAGGGCTGCTCTATAGCTGTACAAAACTAAAGCCCACCTTCAAGTTCAGCAAAGCATCAACCTGGTGGAGTTGTCCAGTCTGGAGTGTCCCTATAAGGAGATCCTGCTTCCAGACTACCTCAAGCTGAGCTGAGCCTCATGCTAAATCAGCATATTATGGCCTCTAAATCAGGGTTGGAAAAGTCAGAATCATTTCCTTGAGTCGGCCACTAGAAAAGGGTGAGCTCCCTGGGTGTCTGGAGCTGGAGACTTCAGGGAACCTTCCAGGGTGGCCAAGTGCCTGTCACTCCACTGTACCAGCCAGTGGGGTGCACTCTGAGATACTTGCTTTTTTGTGGGGAGTGAAAAACGGTACCAGTGTTGACTACCTGCACTTGAGCAGCTGAGCAGGAAAGGGGAGCTGTCGCCTCTCAACCACAAGGCCTTTGAACACTTGTACGAGGACTCTAAACTTGCAAAAGTGGACCTCAGGACAAGGGTGAGGACCAGGAAGCCAACGGTGTGGCCTGAGAAGCCACGGGAGATGGTTTCTGCCTCCCTTTGGGTAATTCTGAGTTTTGCAGGCTGTGTGTGGTCAGCAGGGCTTTCAGTGGACTTGGGAGGCTCATCATGTGACAAGTCGCTGCATTCTGAGAGCTCAAGGCCAGGCCAAACTGGTCACCTACCGGGCCAGGATGCAGCCTGCTATTTTCCCTGCTCCGTGTCGCACACTCCCTTCGCGTGTGATCAGCCCATCCAGCTCCAGGAGCCAGGTTATGCAAACAGCTTGAATGTCCTCAGCATTCTGACTATGTTTAAACTTGCCCTGGAAATAAACACTGTGGTAATCGAGTGGAGTATCCTTGATAATTTTGTGTCCAGTATTTCTCCACATCTTCTCGCTTTGACAGGTTTGTTTTCTCCCCCTTAGTACTGAGGTTCAAGCCCACGGCTTTCACATTGAGGTCCAATTCCCAGCCCCTTATTTGTATTTTTATTTTGTCATTAAGTCTTGAAGTTCCCTGGGTTGGGCTGGAACCTGCTATCTGCCCCTGCCTCATCCTAGAGTGCAAGAAAGAGGGCTGTGCAGCTATGCTTGGCTTCCCATCACAGGCTCTTGGTCTTTCCTACTGAAAAAGACAACCTATGTCAGGGGGATCATGAGGCTCATGCTGCCTCTTGATCATTTCAGCAAAACCTCAGTGTCCGGACTTTGAAGTTGAATTAAACCCTAAGGTTTAATTCAATTGTTAGTTTGGCAACTTACTAGAGATGTATGGCTCAGGACAAGTTGCTTTTGAGACTGTTTTACCCATCTGCAAAGTGTTAATAGCAACCCCTGTCCCAGTGATCTTAAACATTGCTTCAGGATTAAATTCTAAGATATATAAAGCTTTACAAAACTGTATTCTCCAAAGCACAAACACATTTAATTCAATTATCTTCCCATAACATCTGTTCTTTTGCTGGCCACTAGTGGCTCACGGCAAAGTAAATATCTTCGGGCAGGGTTCTGTTGACACTGTCTCTGGGACATGGGTTGTTGTTGCTAAACCAAGTATGACACAAGTATGATGCATTCACTCAGTGAGTGATTGTGTAAAAATTAACATCATTTTAAATGTTTTATGTCATGAGAAAGCACTCATTGCAGTGGTGTGGAAATTGCTGGCATATGTAACAGAATCTGATTTATGTGTATATTATACTTGCATACGTGCATAGCACAAAATGAATTAAAATAACAGAGGCTATTACAGATGCTTTTCCACCTCTTTTTTTCTAGTGATTATGAGTACTTTCATGTTGATCCAAAAATACTATTTTTGAAAAACTAACAGTCATCCCAGACTCGAAAAATTCATGACTGGCTGTGTTCACCACAGCAGTGCTCCACCAGGGCGGGAGTCATGACAGTTCATGCATAATTTATCAAAGATGTGTGCAGCTATGGTGCTGGTTTTAAGCAAAGGAAGTCTGAGTGTTAGGTTTTGAGGTCAGCATTCCTAGTATGTCTGAGGAGAAGACAGAACCGCAAACACCAGAAAAAACTCTCACACCTGCCCTCTCCAGCCCAACCTCACATCACCGCAGGCCAAGAAGGTGCTGTGCCTGCCATGGCCACAGGGTGGCAGCAGAACCCTCGCCCATCCCTATGGAGGTGGAAAAGTTGACCTGCCAGTTTGGAGGGCTGTGACCTCAGAGGGTCTCCAGTCCAGGCATGATACCTCTCTCCAGCCCGGTCCTGTGATTTACTCCTTTCCTCTTGGTAACTCGGAAGCTCGCGTCTGGCCCTCCCAAGAGGTCCTACGGAATGGGTGGAAGCCTAGTAAGTAGTCTTGTGTGGGAAGCTGGGTCTTCTGGGAAACAGACACTAAGGCCAGACAAGTGTGCCAGGGTTTCAGGAAGGGAAACAGTGGTTCGAGGACATGAGGGGGGCTGTCAACCAAGATCTGCACCTGACCCTGAGTGAACAAGGAGGGGGAAGGAGGGGTGGACCACTGCAGTTTAAGGGAGGATTGGTAAGACTTTTGGGGAGCCACGGCATGCCTTCAGGAGAGTCCCATGTGCCTCCAAGAACCAGTTTGTCAATCTCCATTATTGGTTGGGCTGCTTTAGGCTGGCCACCAGAAGTGCTGCTTCAGGTGGTTGCTCTTAGCCAATGACCCTCCCTGTGTGACGTCTGGGACTGAGGCATTGATATGGCCTCCATGCCTTCCTTTAGAGAAGGGGTAGCCTCAGTCCTGTCTGCTTCCCCCTCCCCTCTCTCTCCTGTGCTGATCTCACACCTTTCTCCCAATCTCCCCGGTGACCAGAACATGGGCTCTGCCCACCCCTAGACGGCACTCTGTTCCTTCTCTCCTGGATGAATCAGGCAAGCACTAGCTCTTCCATGCCACTGCCTCTGCCTCTTTCTTGTGTAAAGTTTTCAACCATGAAAGGGATAATGGGATTACCTGGCTATTGGTTTCAACCCCTATCCACAGGCCAAGTGCCCCTCACCCGGCAGAAAACTGCTTGGGTCGTGTGAGGCTCCACTGCTTTCCTGGGTCTCTGCTTCTCAGACAGCCCTTTCTGGCACCAGGTTCATCAGTGAGGTCGTGGCCCCCACTTTACTAGGGCTGGGGAGCTCTTGGGGGCAGCTACTAGTGGAAAGTAGAAGCTTGGTGACGAGGATGTCGGGGGGCAGGAATACTGGATACAGCACATCCTGAGCAGTGACAGGTTTCTGGCCCTACGAGATGCCTGAGAGGCTGTTGAGGCTGGAAGAACTGAGGTGGGCCAAGGATTCTGAACTGGACCCCCTCCCCCTAGCTGGTCCCCGCCTGAAAGGTGATGAATGCAGTTAGCTCTCTGGAGGAGAAAGTAGGATGCAGAGAAACCAAGGCCTCCATGGGAACATGCCCCAGTGAGACAGCATTACAAATCCAGAGTCCCATGGGAAGCAAGAAGGAAACAACTGGGCTTTGAAAGGAAACCCAGAGAACCCCAGGTGGGAGAAGAGCAGAGAAAGGTCCAGAAACCCACTGGGATTGTATTCACTTACATCTTGGATGCCAGAGGCAAAGCTGAGGATGGGTGTAGGGTTTTTCCTTTTTCCCTCTTGGGCCAGGAGAGACAGGAAAAAAGGTTAAGCTGGGCAGCAGAGTGAAAGAAAGATGCCTGGTGGGCCTTCCAAACAGCATCTAGTTTGGGGCCAGGACCATAGTTACCAGCCACGAGTGGATCTCTGGGCAGGGATGGGCAGCAGCAGGACTGGCAGAAGTAAGGCAGAGTGAGTGTCCTTCTGTCTCTCTGCTTAGCATGTGTCTTCTGGAGTTGGAAAGAACTACTTACCAGACAGTGTATGGGCAGTCCCTGTTCACATCTAGCAGATGGCAGGTTCTGGTATGTTCCCATGACACCCCACCCCAGCAACCTTTGCTGAGCCTTGGGAAGGAGGCCTAAGAGCGATACATAGCACTAGATTGTCAGAGCACTGAGTACAGTCCAGATAAGTAGAAATTTAAAAACTACTGCTATATTGGTCTGCTCAGGCTCATTCTATTGTCCTACCCAATACTAGGAGCTTCTTTATTGGGAAGGGCCCCTCTCCCTTCCTGAACTCCGGTCCCATCTAATATTACCAGTCTGCGCCCGTCAGATGCTGGCCTGTGTTCTTGCTATTGTGCTTTGTCCCATTTCTCTTAGAAATGTGTGTGCTCCCCAGAGGGGTGGCAGAGCTTTGGCTGTGCTCCACATACAGAGCAGAGCTTTCTGCTGGGCATAGCACAGGCTCTGTCAGCACTCAGTCCCCGGGTGGATACCTTGGCACCTGGGATGAGACGAGGGCAACGCAGGCTCCTGGCAGGGAAATGCTCAGGGGCAGCACAGTGTGGGGATGGTCAGTTGCCCTCTGGACTGTGTAGCCTTGCTGCAGCTGGCTCAGTGCCTTGTCGGTGCAAAGCAAGGGTGACATCAGTATGAGCAAGGTTACTTTAGGGCAAAGGGAAGGTTGGGGAGAGGGGGCTGGTTGCTGGCTCTCCCTTGGCAGCTTAATCTAGATGGATGCCTTACAGGGAAGCAGCCAGGGAAGGAAGGGAGTGGAGAGGAGTGAGAATGGGGCCTGAGGAGGTGAGAATGGTTGGGACTGCCATGGAGGGCAGAGAGGCAGTGGTTCAGAACTCTGCAGGACAGCTGGGACCTCTGGGTGCTCTTGGCCTCTCTGTGACCACAAAGGCAGAGCTGGGTGAGTCCCCTTCTGTCCTTACTTTGGCCCAGAAGCTGAGTCAGGACAAGAAGGACTTTCAGTTTATTTGTTGTCAATTATAGCCCTGGGTCTGCCTGTCTTCACGGTGTCCATCCTCAGTGGAGGGCTTGCTGTGGTGGGACTCCAGAGGAAACAGAGAAAGACCGAGGTCTGGAAAGAGCCATCTTGCTAGGTAAGGTCACCGTGGAAATCTCCAGGCCTGGGCCTGTCATGAAACTTTTGTCCTCAAGTTAGGCTGCCACCCCTGGCTCACAGCCAGTTCCTGAGATGCTAGCTGTCCCAGCACATGCACGCTGATCTGCAGAGCAGTTACCAGATCCCAGAAATGGCCCAGTAAAGGCTACTCCCCTTGTTTCACATCATGTGCTTGCAAACAGGGCTGTACGCACACATACGCACTTGTACACATGTGCACTCGCACGCTTCAATTCTGTGTACAACAGGGAGAGGAACTGGAGTGAGAGAGAGGAGGCACCTCTGTGTGCAGCGACACACATGTCTGGCCACCTGGAGGAGCCTGGGGTGGGAGGAGGTGAGCGCCTGGTCCCTTCTGGATCAGGGTCACCCAGCAGGAGACCCACAGTGCCCTCCCTTCAGCTTGGGGTACAAGCACAATGGAGTCAGGGGCAGAAGTCCTCATCAGTAAGGTGTCACCCTAGACAGGATCTCCCTTAAGTGAGTCTCTGAAGTGTCACCTGCTTTTTTCCACACTTGACCTTAATGGGCCCTTGGGATTTCACATCATCGTCTCATCCAGGAAGTCTTCCCTGCTTCTCCCAGGCGGGTCTGGCCTCTGCCTTCCCTCTGGAGTCTAAGGCTCAGTGCTGAGCTCTGGCAATTGGAGACATACAGATCTTCTCCATGGTGTGAACTGCCCAAGAGAAGCTCCTGGGACCTCAGCTCTGACCCTGAGCCTGGGACTGTGAGGTGTTTCATAAACATGTGCTGAAGCCTGGCATGGTGGTGCACACCTATAATCTCATACTTGGGAGGCTGAGGCAGGAGGATCACCATGAGCCCGAGGTCATCCTGGGCTACATAGTGGGTTCAAGACCAGCCTGTACTACATAGTGAGACCATGTCTCAAAAACAAATGACAAACAAAATCCCATGTGCTGAATGAGTGAACTCCACGTTCATGGCAGGAGAGGCCCCATGGCTCATTTTTTCCCATCTCCTCTGAAAGCCAGTGGTCCCCAGACAGGCTGCAAGACGGCAGATTAGCCTGGGCTCTGGCCTGGGCCAGGAGCAGAGGGAGTACGCTTGCACTGTCTCTCTGGGTTCCTGCTGCCTGGGACTCAGCTTGGACCCTGGAACAGGTCAGCGCCTACAGGCAATTGACTGGGTCCTGCTAGGACACGAGCAGGTGCTGACTTCCCTTCCTCCCTTTCCAAATCACCCAATGTCACAGGAAAGCCTGATAGGCCCAGAGTTGTGGGAACGGTTTCCGCAGCTCTGACCTTCTGTCCTAGTACCACCATACCATGCACAGCGTGGATGGACAGGTTTGTGAGGCTGCTTACATAACTGCGTGCCTCAGTTGGCATGTTTATTTAAGCAAGATGGCAATCTCAGGATCTGCAGGGGCTGACAGCACCATGGCTAGAAGGGTTTTTGAGGTATATGTTTTATACCACACAATTCACTCATTTAAATGACACAACTTAATGGCTTTTAGCATATTTATGGGTTAATCACCACAGTCAGTTTTAAATCTCCACACCATTCCTGTGTGCCTTAGCTGTTACCTGCCCTCTTCCCTCTTCCCTTCCAGCTCTGGGCAGAAACAATCTGTTTTCTGTCTCCATAAAACTTCCTACACTGGCCAGGCATGGTGGCACACACCTTTAATCCCAGCATTCGGGAGGCTGAGGTAGGCAGAGCATTGTGAGTTCGACGCCAGCTTGGGCTAGAATGTGAGTGAGGCCAGCCTGAACTACTACATAGTGTGACCCTGTCTCAAAAAACTAGGGCTGGGAGTTTGGCTCAGTGGCTTATGGGCCTGCCTGACAGGCGTGAGGTTGTGAGTTCAAGCCCACAAAAAAACTAAAAACAAACAAACAAAAAACCACTTCCTATTCTGGACATTTCATAGAGATAGGACTATGTAATATGTGGTCCTTTGCAACTGGCTTTTTTCACTTGGAATTTTTCAAGGTTCACTTATGTCATAGGAACTACTAGTACTTTTTTTATTTTTTTCTTTTTTGGTGGTACTGGGGATTGAACCCAAGGCCTTCACCCTGAAATATATACCCGGCCCCCCCCCTTTTTTTTTTCGAGACATCACATTGCCCAGGTGGAACTGGACCTTGTGATCCTCCTATCTCAGATGCCCAGAGTGATAGGGCCATTTCCAGCTTCCATTCTTTTTTGTTGCTAAGTAATACTCCACTTTGTGGCTATGTCACTTCTTATTTATCCAGTTATCGGGTGGATGTTTGCATTGTTTGTATTTTTGCTGTTATAAATAAGCACTATGAATTTTATACTCAAGTTTGTGTGTGTGCACACCTGTTTTCACACTCTTAGGTATACATGTGAGAGTGGGATCGCTGCACACATTTTGAAAGGGAAAGTGGAGTAGAAGAAAAAGTTGTGAGGACAGAGCATGCTTAGAAATCAGTAGGATTACTGTCACTCGACCTTGTGATGAGATCAAGAAAAGGAGTCAGTGAGAATGTAATCTCAAGGAAGATAAAAGTTAGACTGGTGAGGTAGGGAGATTCAGGCTGGAAGAGCACATTCACAATAAAACCATGGGCAGCTCATATACTGATCATTTTAATGAATTAGTAAACATTTGTAACAATCTGCCAAAACAAATATTATCCTCATTTTGCAGACAAGGAAATTAAAACTCATAAAATAAATTAAATTGTCAGCGATTAGCTGGTGTCTATAAATTTCAACAGCAAGATCTCAGCCTAATATTTTTCCTCTCTTCCATAATACAGTTTCACATTGTTGAGATCACGTAAAGGTATTTCTACATCCTTATATGTAAACAGCAAGATAGGACGAACATATTCCAGGATAATTAGAGATGCAATATACTTTTTCCCCAGAGTGCTCCAACTGGATCCCTGGGCTTCCCCATTCTGAGCAAGCGTTCGACTGTGACTCCTCAATCCATTACACCACTTGTTTTTGGTGTTGGAACAGTATGGAAACAGCATACAAACATAAGTGTATATATACAATAAATATATACAATAGACTATGATATAGCTGTATCATAATCTACCATTCTTGGTCATTTATAATATTGTTTTATTACATTATTTTAAAATATTATATATGAAGCTCTGGTGAATATGCTTGCGAATCAGTTTATTCTGCCACCCAGCAGTAAAGGTTTATCTTGGCTCGCTGGATGTGGCGGTGCACGCCTGCAATCCAGCACTGATAACCTCGAGTTCAAGGCCAGCCTGGGATATATGGCGAGACCACGTTTTTTTTTTTTTAAAAAAAAAGGCTTATCTCAGCTGAGTGTGGTGGCACACGCCTACAATCCCAGCTGAAGCAGGAGGATAACAAGTTTCAGCATAGTTTTGGCAATTTAGTGACTGAGCAGTCTCGGAACAAAGAGGGGATGCGGATGCCGTGCGGAGATCTGGGTTCAAGCCCTAGTGGCGCAAAAAGAAAAAAAAAAGTTCGCTAGTCCCATCCTTTCCAGTACTGACTATTTCGGCACATCTTCGGCAGCGCCAGCTATCTCTCCTTTTTACTCCCTCTGGGCAGCGCCTCCAGGACCGGCTGTGACAGTGCTGAGGCCGGTGCGCGCGTGCAGGCGCTCACGTCGTCCGCGGGCGCGGGGCCGCGGTGCGGGCGCCCAGGTCGGTGGGCGGGGCCGCGTCGGAGGTCGCAGCGCGCCGGGGCCCTGCTTCCCGCCGCAGTCCCGGGGATGGGCGGCCTCCCTCCCACGTGTCTGGGGTGGGAAACGACGATGAAGCAGTGCGTTGCGCGGGTCCCCCTGTGATCCCGCCCCTGCTCACCCTTGCGCGGGTGGAGGGATGGTTTGCTCTCGGCCCCTGCCCAGATGAACGCTGCAGTGCATAGACCTGCGAGCGCCCCAAGCCGTGGGCCGGGCCGCAGCGGACGCCGGGGTCTGGAAGTAGACAAGAAAAGAGGGGAGGGGAGCAGGAGCAGCGGCAGAAGGAACAGCAGATTGCTCAGAACCAATGGCAGCGGCAGAACGAGGTGGCACCAAATTCCCCTCGGCCAATGGCAGGCCGCAGCTCTCCCGAGTCATTAGCATTTCCCCGGAGGCAGGGGCCGCGGCGCGGACTTTGGGGCTGCAGCATCCCGGATCCTCTTTGGTCGCCGCACTCCTGGGCTCGCAGTATCCTCTCTTCCAACCTCGCCTTCCCACTTCGCCCTTCTTGGCAGCCGATCAAAGAGGTCTGAGGAAATACGGACCAACCGACCACCGCCAGCGCTGCCTTTTAAATCCCCGGCCCCGAGAGTTCGAGCACAGTGGGACAGACCCAGAACCCGGCCGCGTGCGAAGCGCAGCAGCTTGGTGCACGGCTCCATTGGATCCCCTCGCAGAAGCGGCCTCCGGAACCGGAGCCCGCCCTCCGCTCCCAAGGACCATCTTCCGCAGCCTTGGCCCGGGAAAGCGAGCCTAGCAATCGACAGCTGAGATGCCAGCCCACATGCTGCAGGAGGTGAGCTCACCGGGACCGACCCGCGGAGCGGTAGCAGGCTGGGCGGCGCTTCTGATGGCTCGCGTAGGGGCGAGTCGGGAGGCGCTGGCGAGCACTTGGACGTCTTCAAAGCTGTACGGGCTGCCACGGTGTGGTACGGATTGTAACTGGAAGGGTTGATTCCCCAACACTTACTTTTTGAGGGGTTTTGTTTTGTTTTGTTTGAGAGGGGGTCTAGCTATGTAGTCCTGGCTGGCCTTGAACTCACAGTGTAGCCCAGGTTAGCCTCCAACTCAGATTCTCCTGCCTCGGCCTTCTGAATACTGGGATTACAGGCATGCACCGCCACACCCAAGGTTGAAAGCACAAAAAATGCGGTCGTGCTGGGCCTTTATGTACAAGAGATTTCCTTTGTGCGTTGCTAAGGGCGTGAGACTTTGACCCCCTCTCCTGCCTCTTCACCTTAAGGTTTCACTCACAATCTCTGCAAAGTGTCTGCGAATTTCCTTCTCAGGGTGCACCCCACTCCCAGGTAACTTCTGCCCTGGGCAGGGCTGTGCCTTAGCGCCCTTCCCCCAGGCACAGGCGCCCTGCTGACTCCCCTGCTGGCCCCACACTTGTTAACCCTCTCCCGACTCTCCCTTTCTTCTCCTTTCAGATGTCCGGCTCCTACACCACCACCACCACCATTACTGCGCCTGCCTCTGGGGGCCTGCAGAATGGGGTGCAGAAGCTGGAGAAGGCTCCCCAGTACATTGGAGCAGAAATCCGCCCTGAAATAAAAGATGACATACACGACCCCAGCTACCAGGATGAAGAGGGCCCCCCTCCCAGACTAGAGTATGTCTGGAGAAACATCATCTTGATGGCACTGCTGCACGTGGGAGCCCTGTATGGAATCACCCTGGTTCCCACCTGCAAGTTCTACACGATCCTGTGGGGTAAGCAGGTGCCCTGTCCCAGCCTCTGCCCAGAGTTCTGGCTGTTGTTGACAGGTGGGGTTCCTAGCCATGTTTAGGGTGACCTGGGAGTACAGCCCAGTAGGGTAGGGATGCAGGTGTGTCTGGTTTGGGGGACCCTTAACAGGAGTGTTGAGGGATGAGCCCCAGGCTCTGCACAGGGACTTTGAGGTGGAGACCGAGACAAGAGGCAGCTGCCCTTGGAAAAGCTCTGCTGACCAAACCATTGGCAGGGCTGCCTGTCCTGGGTCAGTCTACCACAGAGAACTGAGGCCCCTCCTGGGGCAAATGCAAGCATGGGCACTTGGTGCTAGAGCATGGGCTTCACAGGCTCTACATTGAGCCAGTCACAGGGCAGAGTGAGGGGAAACTGCCTGGAAAAGGAGATCACTGAAAGGAAGGCACGCAAAGGAAGTTACCCACAAAACTATAGTATCTGACGGGCATGGTGGTGTGTTCCTATAATCCCAGCATTCGGGAGGCTGAAGCAGGAAGATTGTCCAGAGATCAAGGCCAGCCTGAACTACATAGCGAGACCCTGTCTCAAAACACAACACTACAGTATTTGGGCCTGGCATTTTGCCGTGGCCAGGCCAGGCCAGTTTGTCATGGAGGGTGATGAAGACAGCTGCTGTATGATCCAGTCATACAGATGTGTTGCTCTGTCACTTCTACAGTGCAGCGTAGTCAGCCAGATGTTCTTAGGAGGAGACTGTGGAAGTGTCTCGTGTTGGCTCCTAGTCGCCTGCTCCTGCCCCTTTCTCCTGAGGCTACAGCCTTGCCAAGGTCCCAGCACTTATGTCACCTGTCCTCCCCATTCATGCACATTTTCCTTGGCAGGGACAGCCAGGCTGGAGAAGAGAGCCTTGAGCAGCTCTGCTAGCAAGACAGATGATTGCTACCTTGTCCTGACCTGCCCTTGGCACAAACCTGGCCAGAATGCTGGGTGTGGCGCTGGCGTCCTGGAGCCACACCTGTGAGCTACAGGGTGGGGAGAGTGGGTAGGGAGCTCTCCAGGGCTAGGCCCCTTGCTGCCCTCTGGGGTCTGTGAGCAGGACACCCAGCAGAGCACACCTGGAGGTCTTTTACACAACTAGTGCTACAGGACACTAGCTGTGTAAAAGAACTGGGTGGCACAGGGTTTGCTGTCTCTTCATGGGCATTTTAGGTGGTACAGGTGGCAAGGTCCAGTCCTTGGAGCTCTGAGTTGGGAAATTTCCTGGGAGCGGAGGGCACTGTGACTGAGAAACTCCTCTTTCTCAGAAACACGGTTTGTGTTCTGAGTAGGGATGTCGGTACCTTCTTTAGGATCGGAAGGGTTTATTGCTTAGGTGACTGTGTGTCATCTCAGTGTTTCTCCTGTCTCAGCCATCTGAGAGTGTGACATTTTGCAGACTCTGGAAGAGCCTGCAGGACAGGGACAAAGAGATCCCCCTGGCCACACCGAAGGTGGGCTGGGGCAGCGGGCAGGACCCCTCCTGTCTTCTCCATAGGGCAAAGCATGAGGTGTTTCTTTAACAGTCCTTTCGTGAGGCAGAGGGAGGATGTGTCTACCTGACCCAAGTCTTCTCCTGGACAGAACAAACAGTGTGGTTAGAATAGAACCAGTGTGTTTGGGTTCTTTTCCCAATGTCCCCAATTCCCTTGTCCATGTGGGGTCCTAGGTACTTGCAGAGCCAATGTGGCATGGAACCAATTGGGATGTGTCCTTGGCTCTCATCTGAGTGCTTCTGCTTCACCCAAAGCCTCTTTTTTTTTCTTCATTTTGTTTTTTGTTGAGATAGGAACTCTGTAGTTCAGGATGACCTTAAACTCACTGTGTATCCCAGGTTTCCTTGAACTCTCGACAATCTCTTGCTACAGCCTCCCGAGTGCTGGGTTACAGGTGTTGCCACTCTGCATGGCCCAAAGCCTTTTCCTGGCGATTCCAGGGCTCTGGCCCCTGGGACTTTTCCAGGTACAGGTGCAGCCAGATGCTGAAGAGCAGGGGTGCTCACAGCTTGTCAGTCAATGGATGGTCAGGTTCTGTCAGCCACCTGGGGCCTTGCACCCAGCCAGAGGAATTGTGCCAGAACTTGCCCCGGACAGATGTGGGCACCAGGACTTTTCTGGGGATCCTGTAGGAGGGACAGGACCAGGTACAGAAGAGAAGAGAGGGAGAGAAGAGGCTGTTTGGAAACTTATCTCTGGCTGGATAAGAACACAGGACAGTTTGTCACAATGTATGGTGTCTCCAATCACAACTAAATTCTGTGGCCACTGAGGATCTATTGTGTCCAGCTGCCCCCAAGGAATGACACATTATTAACAGTTTCCATTAGGGCCTCACCCCCGCCTCTGGTGACCAATCAGAGGAAGGGGTGGGTACACCCTGCATGCCTTCCCTGTTAGAGAGGACAGGGTGCCTCTTGACCTGTGGACCTGGAGGACAGTGCCACAGGACAGGGTCCTAGCGTTGTCTAGAACTGGTGCTGGGTGGTTGGCTGGCAGAGGGATGAGCAAAGGAGAGACCTGGGAAGTGGGCAGAGGCTGTGTGGGGTGAGTGGCAGGTCTACAGCATGAGCTGGGTAGTCACAGAAAACCTAGTTTTTTTAGTGTTACTCTGCGACCTGGTTGCACACGCATCTGTTTCCTCAGCTGGAATGTGTGGTATTATGAGCATCTAACCCATGCAAGGTGTTCAGTGCCTCTGAGACTATAAGCATCTTTAGTGAAGCTTCAGCCACTGAAAACTTGGCTGTCAGCACCTGTTCCCTGTTCAGCCACACTGCTTGCTGCAGTACCAAAGTGCTTTGGAACCAGCTCGTAAATAGCCTCAGTTTTGTGTCCTTAGTGTCTTCCACTACATGGGGCTCCTCCACTTGGTCAGTGCCCAGATTTCTCGACCTGTCATTTTCAGAATGCCCTTGCTCATGGTTTCTAAGCTCTGGCAGAGTGGTTTGGGCCTGACCACTTTAATGAGGGCCAAAGGAGAAAGGCCCTGGGCCAATGCCTATTCAGACTGACAAGTAGCGCAGTGGGGAGAGCCCTGTTCCCTCTTCCCCTTTTCTGCCTCTTTCACTACTGGCATTTCTGAACTTTTCTCCATTTGCAGGTGGAGAAGCTGGGAGGTGATGATATTTTTTTCGAATGCCAAAAGCTTGGGTTCAGGGGAAAGCACATCTTCAGCCAAAGCATGAAGACACAGACTGTGACGGGAGGAACACGTCCTCGGGGTGCTCTCCCAGGTGAGCCTGGCATGTTGCTGACTCCCATGTCTTGTCCTGGCAGCATACCTGTACTATGTCATCAGTGCCCTGGGAATCACAGCAGGAGCCCATCGCCTGTGGAGTCACCGAACTTACAAAGCGCGCCTGCCTCTGAGGGTCTTCCTGATCATTGCCAACACCATGGCCTTCCAGGTAAGAGGCTGGTGCTGCTGATCTGTCCTGCCCTGCCTTGTTCATGGCACAGGAGAGGGGATCAGTACTCAGAGAGGAGTCCTAATAGGGTGGCCATTGCTTTTCCTATCTCCTGTGGTCAGCTGTGTGTGTTCCATCAATCCTCGGGATGGCAAGTGGGCAGGAAATGGGCCACACTCTGAGGTACAGATTTATTGTTGCCCCAAGGTTCATGTGTTACCACAGTGTGGCTGCATAAGGGCCAGGTCACAAAGCCAGGTGCTGAGGTTGTCTTCCTGGACAGAAAGTGGGCACCAAACTCACATCACAAGAACTCGTAGAGCCACACACACAACGGCATAGGAGGTGATGTGTCACAGATAATAACAGCAGATGCCTCTGCTGCACCAGCTGCGTGCCAGGTTTTGTGCTAAGCACTTGGTGTAGACTAATTCTTCAAACACTTGCGCCATTTTGGGAAATAAGTCCCAATGTTACTTCCATTTGAAAGATGAGAAAACTGAGTCACTGAGGAGTTGTGACACCAGTGTCATGCTGTATGGGTTGCTGTTCTGACTAAGTCAAGCACCAGGCTTGATTCAGACTACAAGTTTGTGAGAGATGGTGGAGGGGCTCAGGGAGGACACTGTCATAGCTACGGGTCCAGCACTGGGCAAAAGACAGCTCCTGGTTCGGAGCTTAGCTCACTGCAAGAGCAAAACAGGAAGCCAAATGAGCCCCTTAGTACTGACAAAGTTCCCAGAACATACTACCTTTACATACTGCCTACTGAGCAACTTTAAATCTGAGACTGACGGTGGTGTTCTTTTGAGACGGAAGAAAAGATGAGATATTGGAACATTTTTGAATGGAAGGAAAAAAATCCCGAACAAGCTCTGAAGTCCTCATGAGTTACCTATGACCTTGTTACGGGGTCGGGCAAACTCAAGAGGGCAGCAGGGTAGTCCCCTCAGACCTTCGGTGCCTGCCCCACTCTCTCTGTGGCCAGGGAACAGGGACCCAATGAGGACCTGTCCCACATTCCTCGAGGTTCTTTCCTAATACAGCTGAGTGCCAGATTCACCTCTATTCTCCCCACACACAGCCCTGAGCGTGCTGCAGTGCCATTCCTGTGGTTGTGGGCTGTGAGGTGCCTTTCCCTGTAAACTTGCAGGCAGGTACCCAGAGTCAGGTGTCTCCATGCCTCCTCTGGAGCCAGACTCCTGGGGATGCTGCTGATGGCAGTAAGCCCATGCAGACTACTGGGCATATGTCCTCCCTGGAGGACGTCTCTTCAGGCCTCTGTTCTCCTTCCCTACCCTCCAGAACGATGTGTATGAATGGGCCCGAGACCATCGTGCCCACCACAAGTTCTCAGAAACACATGCGGACCCTCACAATTCCAGGCGTGGCTTTTTCTTCTCTCACGTGGGCTGGCTGCTTGTGCGCAAACACCCAGCTGTCAAAGAGAAGGGCGGTTTGCTGGACATGTCTGACCTAAAGGCTGAGAAACTGGTGATGTTCCAGAGAAGGTGAGTGAAGGCAGGATGGTGTGGGTTTGTAGCTTTGGGCACACGGGCTGGGGACCCAACCTTTTTCCTTAGGACTTTTAAAATAAAAGCTGAGGAATTTATTGGGTCTGCATGTTTAAAATTATAAAAGACCCCAGGTTTTAATATTTCACAGGTCCACACCCATAATTTATTGCTCCGTTCCTTTCTCTGAGTTATCTTAATGAAATCAACTAACATGACAAATGCTCACTGTCCTAGAATAGGAATGGACACAAAAGTGAGTACAGCTGAGTCCTTCCCTGCAAGTCATCTATGGCCAATTACAAGTAGAGCGATAAGCCCAGGCCCAAATAACCACAGTACAGGA
Organism: Dasyprocta punctata; assembly: GCA_004363535.1. Classification (NCBI taxonomy): domain Eukaryota; kingdom Metazoa; phylum Chordata; class Mammalia; order Rodentia; family Dasyproctidae; genus Dasyprocta; species Dasyprocta punctata. The sequence continues at coordinate 20,246 of RJWM01016686.1, forward strand.
CAGAATGCTCTCTGTATCAAGAGAGGTTCCACAGAGAAGGATCTCAAAGGACAACTGGGAAGGGTTTATGAAAAAAATAGCATCAGAATCCACAGAGGGAGAGAGACATTCACATGTACGTGAGCAAGGACGGTGCAAAAGGAAGAAAAGAACGAGCTATCACATGATCCAAGAGTGAAGCCCTTCTGCCAAAATACAGGCCTTGACAGGGAGAAGACTGCAAAAGAGACTGAGGCTGTCACAGAGTCCTGTGTGCAGATCAGGATTTGGTGCAGTTGCGACAGAAGTACTGCAGGTTTCTCCAGCATGAAAGTATGATGCACATAGGTCGCTCTCAGGGCAGGGATGGCGCTGTGGACATAAGGTAGAAGGTAGGGACAAGCTAGGCTGAGGAAGCAGAGGCAGCAAGGGAAGAAGTTGGACACAGGCAGTAGCAGTGGCATTGGTGTCACTGCTAAAGGGATGCAGGCCACCAGTTCCCTTGGAATGTCAGTGGTCAGCTCTGTGAGAGTGGTGAATGGGCTGGGGCCTGTGTAGGGTGTGAGGCCCACAAGGGGTCCAGCACACTCTGTGCCTCTTAGGGAAAGATGGGCAAAGGGAACAGGCAGAACACTTCCCACACCCTCCAAGGTAGATGGGCAGCAGTTCAGGCAGCAGAACTCTGCTGATGACTTTATGATTTGACCAACGTGGGTTTATGCTCTTGTGAAGAAGGAGAATGTATTTCAAGTCAGAAGACAGGTATTCCTATCATCCCTCCATTGTTTCCTGGTGGAGTGGTCCCAGAAAAGTTACTAAGCACATTTACATTGCTGCCTCTGTGGAACAGCAAGAACACACTGTGTGGGAAAGATTTTTGCCATGTCTTTGTGTTGGTTTCCACCACCTGTACTCTTCTTGGTGGTGGAGAAAAGACAGCCCCAGCAGTAAGAAGGAACCATCAGAGAAGCGTGAGTGTCCTCCCCTGACAGACTCTGCTGATTCTTTCCATGTAGGTACTATAAGCCCGGTCTTCTGTTGATGTGTTTCATCCTACCCACGCTAGTCCCCTGGTATTGCTGGGGTGAAACTTTTCTACACAGCGTGTTTGTCTCCACTTTCCTGAGGTATGCTGTGGTGCTCAACGCCACCTGGCTGGTGAACAGTGCTGCCCACCTCTTTGGATATCGCCCTTATGATAAGAACATCGAGTCTCGGGAGAACATCCTGGTGTCGCTGGGGGCTGTGGGTAAGTCAGCTGTCCACGGGGAGACAACATCTGGTGTTCGGTGACCAGGGTGTTTGGCTGGGAACCATAGAATCAGAAAGACCCGTTTCTATGATTGGCCCGTAGCTCAGTTTTTCGCTACAAACACTAGGGGGTTAATATATTGAGAAGCCCTTATGAGAGTTAGGCAATCACTCTTCTATAAAATGGAAAGGGTGAAAATAATACTGCTTTTGATTTTTAAAGTTGCGAAACAATGTCTACATGCTACTGGTTATCTCCAAGCAGGTCTGTAGTCTTACTTGGGACCAGAGATGCCCACATAGAAAAATATGGTCATCTAGGCATTCTATAAGACCAGTGTTTTATATTTAAATATGTCTTGTAAAATGTAGGAAATTATTTAAATTATTTAGTTCAGCAATCTTCAAGTGAACATTTACAGTATTTTCATCTCCCCATTGTAGTTGGATGTACTACATTTTATTACAAGCCATTACTTATTGTCTGTGGTGCCAGTATGAAACACATCAGCACAGCTCTTGGTGCCACTTCTCTCCCCATTGCTTACCCTTTATTTTTCTATCTTTTCCTGCTGTCTGCTAGGAACTCTCCTTTCCCCAACCTTGCTTTGGGAGCCTTCTGTTAATGCAGATGGTTTCCTCAGAGGTACTACTACAGGATCTGATGTTGACTATTCCTGGAGCCACTTCTTTCTATAATACAAGTCCAAATTGCTGTATCAAAGAAAGCAGAGTTCTACCATCTATGCCCACCACCCCCGTCATCTTTCCAGGTGAACGCAGGCTTTGACACCCAGTTCGCCTCAGCCATCAGAGTTGTTCGTCCAGTTACGCCCAGCCAACCACGCTGCTCACATTGTGTGCACCTCATCCCACAGCGTTGTTCTCATTAGTGCCTTCCTTTATGTTCTCAGCCTTGGGCCTATTTGCTATCTTCATTTGTCTTTCAGGCATCCCCTTCATCCTTTTGGCACCTTTTTCCATTGTGTGTGTTTGTATTTTGACCCATCTCTGAAATAAGTTACCTATACTGTACAAATCTGAGGTTTGCACAGAAGTGGGGTGATCCAGACTGAAATGTCTCCTGTGTTGTTAATTGAACTTCAGTCATCTTTCCTACTTGTATCCTCTGTGACCATCAGTTCAGAGTGGCCACCAGCCTCTCACTTTGTCCTGTATGTCACTGACTTCCACAAACCTGCTCTTTCCTTTTACCTTGCCCTTTTTCTTCTACAGTTCTCTTTGCTTCTTGAATTACCTCTCTCACAGTCACGTGCTCATCTTCTCTGACACAGCTCACCATCCCCTCAGCCTTCCTTGGGCTGTCTCTTGCCACCCCTGTTGCCACCTGTGACCCTGCTCTCCCCTGAGCCTGGCTAGGAGAGGCCATGTGGAAGCCAGCCCTGCTCTGTCGGCTCCTTGGTCTTGGTGTGATTGTACACAGTTCATACTGTGAACAACCTATGTGCAGGGCGAGCCATTCCTAGGTGTGATCGTGTGGATGCTGGAACTTCTTCCTTCCCTTGCTTGTTATTCATGGCATTACTACCCTGTCTTGGGTATTGTTATCTACCAAGTGTCCAACAACCTTTTTTATTAGTTTTTTTAACCTGCTCTGATAAGAGTCAGTATTGTTAGTATTGGAATCAATTCAGAAAGATGTGCCAAGAGTTGGCAAACACTTTCCCAATTACAGAAAATTTTTCTCTTCAACACCAAAACATTCATACCAGAGTTCTTTTGGGGGAATCTTTTAAGTATTTTCATAGAGGTTCTGGTTGGTTTTTTTTTTTTTTTTTTTTTTTTTCCCCGGCACCAGGGATTGAACTCACAACCTCGCACCTGCCAGGGCAGGCGCTTAAGCCACTGAGCTAAACTCCCAGTTAGAGGTTCTGTTTTATCATCACCTCCCCCACTTCAGGGTTAAAGTTCGGGGACTTAGAAGCCAGAGGAGCTCACTGTGAGCCAGCAGCAACTGAGACAACCCAGCTCCTCTGTGGCTCCTTCCCTCTGGTTTTGCCAGCTAAGGCCCATTCTTTCAGAACCTCCCACCCTTGTAAGGAGCACTAATGTAGTGGAGAAGGGAGTTCCTCCTTTGGACCCTGCCATCTCTGCCCCAACACATGTACAATAGCCTGTGAGGTCTTGATCCAGTATTATTCTCTTACAGTTGAAGCTCTGTTATTTCCCACTGTAAAATTCTTTCCTGCAGTATCCTCTGAGAGAAACATCCTCTCATCAAGGCCTTCACACAGTCATGGGTGAATAGGGTTTTGGGACTCTGCTTAATATGGCTCTAAGGACATTTGCTTCAGAACTGAAGACACTGGGTTCATCCATTCATTCACTAACAGCTGATTTCTCTGAGGTTTGAGGTACCCTGCCAGAGAATAGGTCTGCCAAGATGAGGAAGACAGCAATGAGCTCCATAACTTCTCTCCTTGCTTTGTTTCAGGCGAGGGCTTCCACAACTATCACCACTCCTTCCCCTATGACTACTCTGCCAGTGAGTATCGCTGGCACATCAACTTTACCACATTCTTCATCGATTGCATGGCTGCCCTTGGTCTGGTTTATGACCGGAAGAAAGTATCCAAGGCCGCCATCTTGGCCAGGATTAAAAGAACTGGAGATGGAAGCTACAAGAGTGGTTGAATTGGGTCATCTGGGTTTCTTTTTCAAAAGCCAGGCTGTCAAAGGTTTAATGTGTTAATTAACTACTGAAAAATGTTACCAGGATGCTAAAGATGATATTAACTTGTTCCGATACAGTATTCTTTAAAATGGGAAAGTTTTGATAACTTTTTAAGGTAATACATATTTTAATTAGCCAGATTTAACCATACCACGATATATATACAAACATGTTGTACATGAAAAATACATGCAATTTTATGTGTTGATTTTTAAAAATAAATAATAAATTGGAACATTCTTTAAAAAGAATACTCAAAGCCAATAACTATCCTCTTATGTTAAACAGATAAACTTTTCTCTTCTCTTTCCATTGTACTTTCCACTGTTTCTGTCACCTTCTTTTCTCTTCTTCCTTATAGCCTCCCAGGCAAACCGCTTGTCAGTCACTGATCTGCGTCTACCTTGTAAAGTGTGACAGCCTTTCTAAAGCTCTAAAGGTGATGCTGGTTCTCCATGTAGCTGTTTGATCTGCCCTGAGCTTCAAGACAGGTGGCTCGAACGAGAGGTGAAACTTTCTGGGATGTCCCCCTGCTAACTATCTTCACACCAGGCTTTATTTGATGGAATGGAAAAATGTGTCTGGCACATGCCTTGTAAAGCAAGGTAGATGATCAGGAAAAAACTAGTTATGGGGTATGGTTCGTGAATAAGCATAGGATAGAGATAGATGGAGGAGGTGATCGGGCCCAGCTGCCTACCTAGCAAAGATAAGGAGTGTTCCATACAGGGCACTGCCTTTCTCTCCGACTATGCCAGGAGCTGGGTGATGTGGAGCACAACAGCAAGTCAGTGACTGAAGATAAGGATGAAGCATTTGTTTTGTAGATGCGGTCTCTGTTGGGAAGTACTTTTTATTAGTAACAAGAAGAGTTCTTCCTAGAAGTTTTCAGGTTAGGTGTGACCAGAATGGGTAAATATGGCAGCTCAGAGTTTTGAGAGTTCCATGAGCTGCTTATCTAACTCCTTGGATATTTCTGCTGTCCGTTCTCAGGATATTTGTCATTCCCTCCCAGTAATAGGATTTCTATGGCATTTCTACACATCCAGAAATGGGAGGATTTTAACAGGTGGAATTCAGTCAAACAAAAATATTTAGACATATAATCTTTGCTGGGAACATGAAACTAATTAATGTTTCCTTCTGAAAGAAAAGCTAAGGAAACTTAGAGAAAAGGAATTAGCTGCTTGTCTCTTCCTCCCATCACGGGAGAGGAGACAGATCGAGGAGCAGCCTTTGCAGCAACTCCTTAGATAACTTTCCAAGGGCTCTGAGAACAGCTCAGAACTAAGTTGTCAGGTATCCTAATGGAACGAGTTCAATGATATCTCCACTTACTAGTCCTATTTGCTATTCATTGGATACAAATTAGTCATCTCTCTAAGGCATTGTGCCCTTTCACTCATCCCTTACCTTGTGACCATTAGCCTATATAGGTGATTGTCTGGGAGGAGGGTAGGGGAAATTAACTGCCCTGATTCTTAGTCCCAGTTCTACCCCATCTGTCCATCTTCTCACGATTGTCTCTGTTCTCTGGCCTTTGCTTCCTTCTGTGCCATTTCAGGAAGCCCCCTTTCCTGCGGACCCACGATCTCACAGGCTCTGAGCTTACAAGACTTGCTGGTGAAGGTGACTGCCACTTTCCCTGCAGTTTCACTATACCCAGCCTCCCCTCTGCAGCTGTACAAGGGTTTTCCCCCAACTTGTAGGAATGTCAGTAACTTGGAGAGGCTCTCTGATGGAGCAAGGCCAGTGAATTGGCCTTGGCACTTGTCATTCTCCTCCAGGAGTCAAAACAGGATTCTTAATTTCCTATGTGCTCAGCAATGCTCCCTTATTTGAGCAGCACTCCAGCTTACCAGTGTAATGGTTATAGAAAGAACAAGCTGCAAGGGCAAATTCCCAGGTGCCTCCCATTGAAACAAGAACCCAATCTTTGCAGCCAGGCTGTGCTGCTGGTCTTTGACTGAGATATTGGTGCTGAGATGCCTTGGACTTTGCTGAGCATTATCAGTGTTTTGAAGACCTGGGACCTTTGCTGTTTCTGCACCACAGGTGTCATTGTGTAAGCCTGGCTCTGCTCTATAGGATTAGCAGTGCCCAGTATCAAATGTTTTGTCTTCTGTTGACCCCCAGTGGTGGGAGGAGCAGGACTTTCCTGTGTCCACTGAATAGAGTCTACAGCCACCAGCCTGCACTGGGGCAGCCTCGTGTTTGACTTGTTCATTAAAGGAGAAAAGAGTCTCATGGAAGATCACTGTAGATTAGATCTGCTGACCTATGTGCTTTGCCCATTGCCTGTTAGGTGGTTTTAATTCTACAGATCATCAGATGCCTGCTTTATGATATAGGGACAATAAAATCAACTTTTTCTAATCCTATTCTATGGATCTGATCCAAGTCATGTCCCTACAACAAGGCTGGAGATGGAGACCACAGAATGAGAGCCCTAGCATACACTTGGGCATACATGCAGGGGTGTGTCCATTCAGTGGGGAACACTTTTTGAGATTCTAAAGCTCAATTCAAATGGTTAATGAGAAACTGATCTTCTTGAGAGTGAATTTCTAACAGACCTTACCATGTTGATGTACTGTCAACCTACCCGGTGCCTTACCTGTTTTCTAATCCATGTTGCATGTAAGACTGCCTCACTCCCTCTGGAGAGTTCTTTACCACCTTGGAGCCTGCAGCAGCAGCCAGTGTCAGCAGGAGACTGGGTGGAGGATTATCAGTACAGCGATTAGCAAGATTTATTTCTGGGTTTCAGTTTGGAAACTTTAGGGCTCTTTTTACTAAGCACAACACTGATAAAGGTTGGAAGTGATTCAAATGTGTGATTTATTGTGAAATAATGGTGGTTAAAATGGAAAGTTTTCTCCTCGGCTGTCAAGTATCCTGAGTGTATTCTCTGTAAGTGTAGCTCACACGGGTTACTGTGAAAGGCAAACCAAGCAATGTGAACATGTTACACTGGTGGCTAAAGTGGGCCTCTCCTACCACTTAGCTACTCACTTCTGTCTGACCCTCTGTTTTATAACAAACATACTTCTGAGAAAAGGTCATTAATCTCTTCAAAACACTTCTGACTAGTCACCTCTTAAATGTCCCACCTTTCAAACTTTTGCACTGGGGATGAACTTTCCAATTTATAAACTTGGGGGACACTGAAACCACTGTACTAGGCAAATCACTTAACTGTAATGTGCCTCACTTTTCCTTCTGTTACAATGGGGTAATCATACTGACCTACCTCAAAGTGCAGTTCTGGGGTGTGACTAAGCTTCTATCAGGCATTTTGGTATCCTCAGCAGAGGAATTGTCAAGTCATGCAGACCTTTGTAGTAGCAGCGTCTACCATGAACTTGACATGTCTTTATGTTCTGTATACCATCACTAGTCTACATGGTTCTTTCAAGAGATTCAGTACTTCCACTGGTGAAGTGGTATATAACAAAGACATTTGAGAAACTCAAGCACACTTATCGCCATGAAAACATGCAGTATACTTTTTCCTTGCCTGGGTGGGATGTGTTTCTTTCTTATGTGAAATAGTCATTTGTAACCTAAGAATAAATTTTGAAATAATTTTCATTAATATCAATTCCAAAGCTAGCTGTACTGATCTGAGATCATGTTTGTTCATAATAAAAGTGAAGTGAATCTGACTGCACTGTCTGGAAGCTTTTTGGCTGCAATATAGTGTCCTGGGACCTTTCTCTATGGTCCACCCTATATATGTCCCGTACCTTTTTTTTTTTTTTGGGGGGGGCACTGGGGATTGAACTCACAACCTCACATCTGTCAGACAGGTGCTTAAGTCACTGAGCCAAACTCCCGGCCCTTATGTCCTGTACCTTTAAGAGTAAAAACTAGAAGCTGCAAGGATTGAGTTTTACCCTAGTAACCTGCCCTGCCCGTCCTAGGGTAGCTTTCGGTTAAAGGAGGCACCAGGAAAGCAAGGGCAGAGTCTGCCGATGTTAAATCAATACAGTCCCATCAGCTGGCATGTTGGCATCTCAGCCTGGTAAATGTAAGATTTCCCCACATGTCATGTCACATGGTCCCCAAATAAAAATTTATAGGGAGAGCTGGGCATGGTGACACAAGCCTATAATCCCAGTACTTTTGAGGCTGAGGCAGGAGGATGAATTGCTGTGAGTTTGAGCCCAGCCTGGGCTATATAGTGAGTTCAAGACCAGCCTGACCTATATAGAGAGACCCGGCCTAAAAAAAAGAAAAAAGAAAATTGAATGTCTTTCACTTTCTGACTTCTTTTTTTCCTGATTTCAAAATTAACAGATCACTGGGTATGATGGCGCATGCCTGTAATTCCAGCACCTGGGAGGCTGAGGTCAACGTGGGCTTTATAGTGAGTTGAAGGGCAACCCGGAATACATAGTGAGACCTTGGCTCAAAAAAGCAAAACAAAACAAAACAAACCCCAAAAAACAATATTGAAAGGGTCAATAAATATAGCCGGGCGTGGTGGCACATGCCTTTAATCCCAGCACTCGGGAGGCTGAGGTAGAAGGAGCATTGTGAGTTTGAGGCCGGCTTGGGCTACAAAGCGGGTGCAAGGCCGGCCTGAGCTACATAGTGCAACCGTGCCTCAAAAATCCAGGGCCGGGAGTTTGGCTCAGTGACTTAAGTGCCTGTCTGACAGGTGCGAGGTTGTGAGTTCAGTCCCCGGTGCCACACAAAAAAAAAAAAAAAAAAAAAAAAAAAGCGTCAATAAATAATAGACATATTGATCAATGGAATGGAATTGAGTGTATAGATGTCAACTCCTATATCTGGTGTTAATTGATTTTTGACAAGTAACTAGACAATTCAATAATGAAAGAATAGTTTTTTCAGTAAAATTTGTTGGACAACTGGATATCCACGTGCAAAGGAATGCTGGCCTGCTACCTCATACTGTATACAAATATTAACCCAAAATGAAATAGCCAATGCTATAAAACCATTCAGAGAGAACAGGTGTAAATTTTCCTCAACTTGGATTAGGCAAGGGTTTCCTAGATACAAAACGTAAACAACAAAAGAAACACAAATGGCTGGAACTTCAAAAGAACTTTTATACTCCCAAAGATGCTATTGAGAAAGTGAAAAGGAAAATCACAGAATGGAAGAAAATATGAAAGGATCACTTAGCCAGGTGTGGTGGCACACATGTTTTAACCCCATCATCAGGAGGCTGAGGCAGGAGGACAGCAGTGAGTTTGAGGCCAGCCTGGGCTACACAGCAAGAGACTGTCTCAAAAAACAAACAAATAAACAAACATATACATACATATATAAATAAATAAAAGAAAGGAACACTTGCAACTCAAACAATAAAAAGACAACCCAATTATAAACTAGGAAAGTATTTTTGCAAAGAAGATACAGAAATATCCAAAGTCCACAAATAGTTGGTCCACTTCATTAGCCACTTTGGAACTACCAATCAAAATCATATGGACACTGGGGCCAAGGATTTAGCTCAGTGGCAGAGCACCTGCCTGACAAGTGTGAGGTCTTGAGTTTGAGTTCCGTACACCCCCAAATCATACAGACATCACTTCATGCCTACTAGGAGGGCTATATATAAGAACAATAAATACTAACCATTGGCAAAGATGTAAAGAAGCTTCATACATGGTGGTAGAGATGTAGAATGGCACAGCTGCTTTGGACATGTTTGGCATAAGGTTAAAGATATAGAGGTATCATGTGACCAGCAATTCTACTTATAAGAATATACTCAAATGAAATGAAAATACATGTCCACACAAAAATTATATAAGAACTAAAAAATGGAAACAATCTGTGCATATCAATAGATGAATTACTAAACAGAATGTGGTATGTTCATTCAAAAGAATACTATTCAGCCATAAAAAATGAAATACTGCTTCATGATACCACATGGGTGGAACTTGAAAGCATTATTAGATAAAAAAGAGTATGTATTGCATAATTTCATTTTTATTAGATGTCTAAAATAAGCCAGGTGTGGTGATGCATGCCTGTAAACCCAGCTCTTGGGAGTCTGAGGCATGCAGATCACCAGGAGTTCAAGGCCAGCTTAGACTACATAGTGAGACCCTGCCTCACAAAACCAAAAACAAAACAACAAAAACAAAATAAAAAATGTTCAAAATAGGCAAATGTAGAGACAGAAAGCAAATTGATAATTGCTAGGTGGTATAGGGAGGAAATAAGAAGCCACTGCTAATATGCCTAAGCCACATGGCATGAAAACTTCAAAAGTTAGACTGTGCCACTGCTTACATGAAACTAAAAATGTACTAAAGTAACTGAATTATACAATGAAGAATAATTTTTGAGGTATATATTAAGTATCTCTAAAAAATTAAATGAGAAAAAAACTTCCTGTATTTTGTTTTTACCAGTAGTTGGAGCAAAAGGTTAAAGATTCTAATATGTTAAATTTTCAGATATATTAAATTCAAATGTATTCAAATACATTAAGGGAGCAGTGATGAAAGTACCTGATTAAAGGAAGTCTTTCATATTCTCTTAATTATACAGTGGTATATTCTCTAGCCTCAAATTTCCATGGGGACACATGACAAAAGGCCGCTCCTATAATTACAGTCTAAGATGATAATCTTTATATACTGAATTACAGTCATTGGAAGAATCCAGATACTGTGTGCTACATTAATAAAAGAGATTTAGGTCATTGCACAAATATAAATCCAATTTCCTTCAGATGAGAAATCCAAGTTCCCAGCCCAACCCTAACCTGGTGGACACAATGGCACAAAAGCAGCAACCTGTCTATAGGCAGGCCTTGCACAGCCTGCAGGACAGTATGTCAGAAGCACACACTCTTATTGCTCAAATTTGACTGATGTGCTGCCTTCACTTGGAGAAAACAGTGAAGTAATGAGTGTCTTGGTGTGTGGCCTGGCTCCACAATGGAGGCCTTATCTCCTGGCCCTTCTGGGTGTGGAGCACAGGACAAAGACAGACCTGAATCTCTCCTTTCTACCCAAGTGCCTTCCTCAGAGGTGAAGCTTGGTGCTTATTACCAGGTTGGGTCTGTGAAGTTGCCAAGGCTGAAATAAAGAATCTATCCCATTCTTTCAAAGTAAGTTTGCAGATTCACTGACTCTTGTCCTGGAAAAAGAATTTTCAGGATATACCCATATAAACAGACAGAAGGGTGTCTTTGGACACAATCCATTCTTGGAATGCAGGTGCTCAGAGAAATGAGAACGTTACAAGCTGGGGCAGGGCACATTTAAAGGCTGTCTTCAAGCTAGGAGATCTAGGATGTGTATCCTCACCGTCTGTCAGGTTACAGTGCAGCCGCCATCTACCGTGGTCTGAAGCTAGACACGCAGCCACAGTGAAGATGCTTCCTGGGGTGAAAGAAGGGCAAACTGCAGGCACAGTTCACAGGTGAAAAGTGCCCACGATGTATATGCTAATGTGAAAGGACTTTTAGGAATTTAACACTATGCTCTGTAAGGATAGAAGGATGGGTGGGGAGGCGTTGTCACAAGTTAGTGGCCTCCAGAAGCAGAAAAAAAGCTTGTTTTCAAGGTGGGTTTTTTTTTTTCCTTAAAAGTACAACCTTAAAACTTTCATTTGCTTGTCTCCTTTCTATCTTCTTTTTATTTCTTCTGTCCTGCCTCCGAGTGGCCTGTGGCCTGGCTAGCAAAGGCAGGGAGCTGAACTTGTGCACAAATAACACAGCTTTCTTTGTGCTGAGTTCAACCCACACCATCTCATGACTCAACTGCACCTAAGTTTTAAGGCCACCTCTCTGCCACAGAAGATCTGACATTTTCTTTCTGCTTTTCCAGCTCCTTCAAAGACATCTGTAAAGTGTAAAGTGTGAGCTCCTTCAAAGACATCTTCCTTTACTGGAACTGTCTCCCAGCACCTGAACAGTCAGTATTCCATGGGATGATGGAAAGATCTCATGCCTTTTAGATCCTGTCTCTGCTACAAGCTGTGCAAAGTGTCACAGAGAGGGAAAGTGCTATTCCGTGACCTATGGTTAACTTTCTGTGTCTGCAGCCAAGTGCTGATCTTCAACACTGACTTTAGAGCAAATTCCGGGAGCTCTAATCACAGGCTGCAAGGAGCTAAGAGGCTGAGGAGCTGAGACTCCTGGGGTGCTGGAGTCAGAGCTCTCCCGTCGGCAGCCTCAGGCCTCCCCTCCCCCATGGTCCCGCCCGGCCTGCTACGCCCAGGCCAGCGGTGCTCCGGCCTCAGGCAAGGACCTTCCCCGAGAGTCACAGAGCCCTGCACTCTGTGATCGGGGGCAGGTACAGAGAACCTAGGGGCGGGCCAGGCTTTCAAACACCTCGCCACCCAGGACCAGAACTGAGGGGAACGAGGAGAGTGGACGCGAGAGGCAGCAGAAGGCCCAGGCTTCTCATTCCTCTCTTAAGAGTGTTCCAGACAGCAAAAAAAAAATTCCTTTTAGACTGTTCCTTTCAGCGATACACACGTTTTATTTGAAGGGGAATCCACACAAACATAAGAGTGCCTATTTTAAAGTAAATAATTCTGTGGCACGGAGTACATTCACAATATTTTGCAACTACCAAAGCACTCCGAGGAAAGCCCCTTGCCTCCTCCGCAGGGACCCTGCCCCGCCTCCAGCCTCGGGAACATCCGACAGACACGGACTCGCAGGCCAAAGCGGCTTCGCAGAAATGTGCCCGCGGGACGTGGCGTCTGCCTCCGCCTCTCAGCTGAGCGCGTCAGCACGCTCGCATTTCACCCCTTTTGGCTGCTAACGCGCTACTGTGCGTGTGCGCACAGCTGGCTTAGCAGTTCCCGTCCCCTGCACGTTAGCGCCGTCCCCACCGCTCGCCCGGGGCGTGGTCCGTGAGGACACCGGGGCGCTCTGGACTCGCTGGGGGCGGTGGAGGGGCAGCGGCACGGGTCAGCTGGGAACTCCGCCCAGCGTTTCTGCAGTCGCTTCCCACACCGGCCAAACAGCTCCGCACTCCCACCCAGCCCGCGAGGCGCCACCCATCGTTCTTCAGGAGTGCGCACGTCCCCTCTGTCGCTGCTTCGTCCAGAGGTCCCGCCCAGACCCCGAGGCCCGGGGCCCAGTGGGTGCTGCCCAGGGCAGGGCTGTGCTGGGGCCGGGACGCCAGGCCTGCATTCTCCGCGAACAACACAGGGGCAGACGGGAGGGAGGGCAGCGGCCGCCGCAGTCATCACACCACCCCAAACGCCACCCAGGCCACTATCCCAGGCCCCACGGACGCGAGCCGCGAGCGGAGGTGTTGGGAGGCGGCCGCAGGCCTCGCCCCGGCGCCCCGCCCAGCGCCGGGTTACTACCGGTCACGGACCAGCTCGGGGTTATTTACGTTCACTCACCCCACAGTGCCTGACCCGGCGCAGCCAATCAGCGGCCGCCTGTTGTGTCTGCCGTTGTTCGCACCAATCAGGCGGTGTCGCCCCTGCGCTCTGGCCGCGCGCCCTGTCTCCAGTGCCAGCGCTTTGCGGGCGGTGTCTCGCGCCTGCTGCTCTCTACTGGCCGCCGTCGCAGCCGGCCCTGGCCTTGCCTTCCTCCAGGAGGAGACGCGGGAGCTCTCGCCTCTACCCGCAGCCCAGCTTGTGCGGCGGCGCAGACTCGAGTCCTAGAGGCCGACGCCCACGGCCGTAGAGCAGCCTGAGGGGGTGCGGGGCGCGGGGCACGGGTCAGAACGGGGGCTCGACGTGGGCGAGCCGGCCGCGTCCCTCGCCAGGAGGAGCTGTCCGATGTGTTCAGGGAAACGGAACGTGTGCGTTTCGGAAAGGTGCTAGCGGAGCAGAGCGCTCAGGCCGGGAGCCCAGCTGCACGGCCAGCCAGGGTGTCTCTCCCACCGCGCTGAGGGCGCCCCGCGAGGCCCTACGGCCGAGGTCGCAGTAGTGCGGGCGGCTCAGCTGTGGCTCGGAATCCGTCGTAGCCGCCGAGGTCGGATCCGTGAGCAGGAGGAGGGGAGCAGGCGGGGCGGCGAGGAAGGCACATACACCCGCCGAAGCGGGTGAAGAGTTTCCAAAGATGATACCGATGGCCATGGTGGCAAACACCTGCAGTCCCAGCTCTGGAGGCCGAAGCTGCGAGTCGGAGGCTAGCCTGGGCCAGGCTGAACTTCCCAGGGTGGGCCCTCTCTCAAAAACAAAGCGACAGGAAGCAGTGACAAAAAACTATCAATGACAGAATGCTGGGAAGTAGCAACCTAATAGGAAGAGGACACAGTAATGACAAAAAATAGAAGTCAAAGCTAGGGTAATGCAATTGAAAATGAGGGAGCTGGAAAGTGTAAATACCTACACATGAAAAAGGACTTGGGTTAAATTTTGTCTTTGTTTGTGTGCTCTCTGCCCGCACGCACCCCACCCCCTTGCTAAAATAAATTGGAACAGCCATTTGAGGGACTACTACTCAGCTGTTAAAATTATGTTGGCTGGAGGTTTAGCTGAGCTGCCCAAGCGCCTACCTGGCAAATGTGAGGTCATGAGTTCAATCCCCGGTACAAAAATAAATAAATAAATGAAAATTATGTTGTAAGACTGGTGCTGTAGCTCCATAGTAGAGCGTGTGCTTAGCGTGTGGAAGGCCTGGTTCCAAATCTCATTTCCAAACAACAAAAAATTCCCCACTATCATGGATATTTACTAATTGCCTAAAAATGTTCGGTGCATTTTAAGAGAAACATTTGGGTTAAAGAGAAGTATGTACACAATTATGACATTTTAAAAAATTCTATACATGACTGCAAAAAGGTATGGGAGAATTTTAAGGGTGAGGGACTTGTATGTTTTGATTGAGGTGGTAGTTACAACTGCAAATCCTCAAACTTGAGGGCTGATTTAAAAAGTGAAAGTCGTTGCTAGTCCTGATAGAGGGGAATGATCTCGGTGGGAGACCTCCAAATGGTATAGGGGAACGATCTCAGTGGAAGACCTCCAAATGATATAGGAAAAACGATCTCAGACCTCCAAATGATATAGGGGAATGAAACTCCCAACCTCCTATATGTCTGGCGGGAGTTCGTGTTCTCTAAAATCGAAGAAAGAATTTTAGGAACAACGGAGGGTAAGAGCAGAATGCATTTATTGAGAGAAAGAAAGCTTCTGTCTGAGGGACAGAAGGGGGCCCGAGTGGGTTGCCAAAGACTCTGTCTTTTCTAGTGACTTTTATAGAGTAAAACCATGATGGGGAAAACTGGGAACTCGCAAGGCAGACGGGCTTGAGGTGGGACAGAACTGTGGTCAACCAATAAGATTAATTGTTTAGGTGAGGTTGACCAAATCAAGGACAAATGGGGAAGTGAGTCATGTAGTAAGTGAGCATTCTTATGGATTAGGGGATTGGGATGGTAATTCCTGGCTTCTCAAGATGATCCATCCCTAATCCCTAATGCTTATACTTAGAGTGTGGTTGCATTTGTTTTGCCTTTTGTCTTGAGATCTGGCCCACAGTAAGAGGTGTGTGTCTCTTCCAAGGTCACAAGATACCTGGTCCTCTGCACAGGTTCCTTTGAGGGCCTAGCCCTGTCTGACTACCTATAATATTTCTAACTAACTCAGTTGCCTGTAACAGTCCCAGCTTCATAGGGCTGAGTCATAATGTAAGAGCTCAGGAAAGAACGATTAAATCTGCATATGATGCTTCACAAAATGCACCTGTTATGTAAGAGTATACTTTCTGTATTTGGGTTTTTGTTTTTTTGTTTTTTGTTTGCTTGTTTGTTTTGAGACAGGTGTTGCTATGTAGCCCAGGCTGACCTTGAACTCACAGAGATCCTCCTGCCTCAGCCACCCCAAAACTGGGATTCCAGGTGTGTATTACCATGCTGGGCCACTTTCTATATTTGTAAATATTATTTAATCGTGATAATGGTAAAGTTTACGTGTCTTCAGTCACATAGAATTTCTGATGGACAGAATCACAACTATATGTATATAACCTATTGAATTGATATATGCAGTCCACACTTGTATTTCCAGTGGGTTTGCCATGGTGTCTGGCGTGGGAAATGCAGACAAGTAAGACATGGGCCTTGCCCTTAAACAAGAAAAGACAGCTGACCAATCAGAGAAATTTGAGCGAACAAAAACAAACTCTCCTTTAGAGTGAAAGCAGAACTTCAAATTCAGATCAGTGGGACAGTCTACACCCTACTCCCACATTGGAGTGTCCTTAATGACCATAGGTAATGAGGCTGGGGAGGTGAGAGTAAGTGTGCAGGCTCTGGAGCTGGACTGGCTGATTTTGATTTCAAGCTCTAGCATTTCCTTGGTGAGTATTCTGAAACAAATTGTGTTACATCTGTTTGCTTTTGTTTCTTATCTGTAAGATGGAGATAATAACAACACATGTTTTTTAACAATGATTAAATGGGATAGTGCATGTGTAAAGTGTCTAGGACAGTATGTACTTGCACATACTAAACACTCAACAGGACGAACTGCACCTTCCATGAGCCAGTATCGGGGACCTCACCAAGATCCCCAACTGCCTGTATGAGGGGTTCGGCAAAAGGACGAAGTAAGAAACAGAGACAAATATAGTAATGCATGATGAGGGGCTGGGAAGTCAATGCCTCAGGACAGGTAAAGACCCAGATATTCCAAACCAGCCACTATTTATTGGGTGTGTACAATGCAATGGGAACATACAATGATAGGAGGTTAGGGTTAGTGGAAGATTCCAGGTTCACAGAAGATTCAGAAGTCAACACTGCAGGCAATGAATAATCCTAGGATGTCTCAAGAGGGTGGAGATGATTTTATGCTAAGAAGGATCTTACTCTGGAGTGTTCTTTTTCATTTTAATAGTTTTAGTTTAGTCTTAGTGGGTGGGAGAGGATGGCCCATCCCAAGAGTTAATGGGAAGTCTCAAAAGGATGACACCATAATCCCAAACCTCCATTTATCCCTTAGGAAGGTATGCAAAATTAGCCATTGTGAATTTGTGGTCCCCAATAAGCCAGGGTCCACCATGGGGATCAGGAAGAGGCTCAGCAAGAAGACGAACCACGCCTTCCCATGAGCCAGGCTCCAGCAAGAAAACAAACCACATGTTTCCATGAGCCAGCCATTGTGTGGGCGGGGAAACCAGAAGAGCATTCCCCGCACTCCTACACTTTCAGCAACTGGCTGATTCAGAGGACTCAGGGTGAGATGATAGCACCTGAGGTGAAAGGAATAGCTTGATGTTTATATTATTTGATTGACTTTGCAGGACTGGGGCTGGTGGTCTGGGAGGATGGCAATGTGCATTGTGGCAACTGTGAGGGATTTCCTTCTGTCTTATTTTTGAAATCCAATGTTTTGTTCCATTTTACTGTTTGGCCGTATTCCTGTATCTGGTAACCTGAGCAACTATTTTGAAGATAACAATATACAGTGTCACAGCCATTGTTAAATTCCTATCATCTTGTTTTGAAAACCTATTCAGCTTTTTTTTTTGCTTTTGTTGTAGTTTTTTAGGTTTGTTTCCTTCTTGATTTTGATATAGCTGAACCCCCGAAATGAACAGCACATGAGACGTCCGACGTTTTGGAAGATTTGGAGTGTTTATTGCCGGGCCCAGCGATGCAGCCTCCTTTGGAACCGATCCGAAGCTGCGCCCCTCCCAGTGGCCTGGAGAGGGTATTATAGTTT
Organism: Dasyprocta punctata; assembly: GCA_004363535.1. NCBI lineage: Eukaryota > Metazoa > Chordata > Mammalia > Rodentia > Dasyproctidae > Dasyprocta > Dasyprocta punctata. The sequence goes on from RJWM01016686.1 coordinate 37,812, forward strand.
CGAGACAAAGGGAGGAGGGGTTTTGCAAGCGCGGGTACAGAAGCAGATCGCATTGGTTAGTTTAAATGACCCATTACATTCATTGGGTAAAAGGGGCTAAAGGGCTCGGGTAGTGGGGGTCGTTACCGAAAAGGACAACGTGTGTTCCAGGAAAGCTCAGTTTGCACATTCTTTTGGTCATGAAACAGAGTGACCACATACTCCTGACCTAGTTTCCTGGTTAGCTTGTCTAAATTGTAACTGCTTACTACCTGGAACACGAGTGTAAGGGCTGTGGGTGGCCACCCAGTGGGTGGCCACAGGAATCTGGGTTAAGGAGGAGGTGAGGCAGGGGTTTGGGAGGGGGTTGGGTGTTGGCGGCGCATACAGAACAGAAACACGGCGCTATAATATATTTACAGGTTATAACATTTCCCCACTGATGTAGTGACTTAAGTCCAAATCTTTGGACTTTAAGGCTCCTGAGGTACTGGTTGATACTCTTGGGAGTGTAGTACCATGAGTTTTACATTTTGGAGTTGTCCCTGTATACTCTGTAGTATGCCTATGATTCGACTGGCAATACATGGCCCTATGGTGATTATTAGGAGCAGCACAATCAGGGGTCCTGTCAGGGCTGACAACAAGGTAGTGAGCCAGGGAGATTGGCTGAACCAAGATTCAAATAAACCTTGTTGGGCCTCTCGTTCCCTTTTTCTTTGGTCTAATCTTTCCCTGAGTTTAGCCATGGAATCCTTGACAACTCCAGAATGGTCTGCATAAAAACAACACTGTTCTTTTAGAGCAGCACATAGTCCTCCCTCTTTTAGAAAGAGCAAATCGAGCCCTCGTCTATTTTGCAGAACTACTTCAGAGAGTGAGGTTAAAGAATTTTGGAGAGCTGTGACGGCTGTTTCTGTTGCCTTTAAATCTTGATCTACTGCGGCTTCTAACTGTTGGACCTGCTGATTTCCGCGTACAATTGCAGCTGCTCCCGTTCCAACTCCGGCAACCGCAGTCGCCCCTAATATTATTGCCAAGGTTAAAGTAATTGGCTCTCTTTTATGTAACCTGGTCCCTAATTCCGTCTCAGAATGGTATAAGACCCTGGGATATATAGTAACTAACACACAATAGTCAGCGGTGTTATTAAACATTTTGGTAGACACACAGGGAGTTATCCCAGTGTTACACGCCCATCTTAGGCCGATGGGGGGCTGGAGATACTTGTCCTCATCATGAATCTGAGTAACTGTGGCACATAGGGCTCTGATGTGGGGAGGAGGATTACCTATGCAGGTGCCCTGTCCGGTGACCTCAGATAGGGTAAGTTTATGGTTATTATCCCAGTCACGTGTTGAGCCAGAAGGGAGGGCGAGATATGGTTCCTTTATGACTATTCCTTCATAATAAGGCGGTGATGCCAAAAGGCAAAGCCAGCAGGACTGTGTTAAGTTAGCCTGAGAATGATTTAAGGCTGAATAAGCTCCCAGAATCAGGTTATATAGGCGATCCCCAGGAGACATGGGGCCATGAGGGGTAGGGCTAGACCAGCGGTTGTAGTTAAAACTTGGAGAGCTAGTGGAATTAACAGATGGATAATTAAATCTAAGCCTTGAGTGAGGCCTTTCGCTCGGCTGGGGATGAATAATTAGCGCCGAGTTCGGCCCTATTCCCGTAACTTTGTCTCTGACGATTTCCCTTTTTTTGATTTCTATCATTCCGCCTGTGTCAGTTCCTTGTTGGTAATACCTAATTCCCCATGTCATTCCCGTGAGCCATCGAGGGTCAGTGGGGGAGGTAACATTTATATATATATAGCAGCACCGATCTGTTGTCCATGTTAGTTGTTCTAATTCTGCCGTTAGGTCATCCGAGTCTAGCATACGATCATGTTGATAGCAATCAGGGAGATGCCCGACCGTCAGGTGTGGATCAGGCGAAGCTACGTTCCAGGCGGTTGCCAATGTTTCACATCCCCAATAAGTACAATAATAATGACCCGGACTATTACAATAATTCTTTCCGGGATTAGAAGCAGGGCACATATATATGCCATGGAAATTACAACAGGGCCGATGAGTGGTCAATTCACAGGGAGGTATTAAGATTGATGGCCCCCCAGCTCCCTCCCAAGTGAATAATACTTTTTTATCTGCCCATCTAGACAAAGTCCACTTCCAAGGTTTATGGAGATTTGAGGTGCCTACGGGGAGGAGGAGGAGGACTAAGGGTAGCCCCAGGAAAAATCGCATGTTGGAGTTCGACTAGTGTTTGGGTAAGTTCTGATAGCAATTTAAAATCGCACACAGAGTGGTGACACCTAAGTACAGGAGCAGATAGGTAACCTTATGACACAAATTGAAGTCCTGGGGTAACACTGTCCACAAACTAATGGCAAATATAAACACTATTAATACAAGTAAAACAAACAACAGATTTGGATAACAGAGCATGAGTAGTCTTACGTTTTTACAATTTTGACCTTGAGGGGGTTACCTCTTTGTTGTACTGCCCACCGGGTCTGTTCAGATTCCTCTGGAGAGGCGTCGACCACCTTGACGTGTGTATGGTGAATCCAGGGGGTCTTTCTGGCCACCTTGACCGCAGCAGGCGTCGAAAGTACCACCGTGTAGGGGCCTTCCCACCGGGGTTCCAGTGACTCGCGTTGATGTCATCTTATCAACACCAGGGCTCCCGGTTCGATGGACGAGCTCGGGGAGGGTCCTTCTGGTCTCTCCGCTGGGGGCGAATGCTTCTGCTTGAACAGCTGGTGAATGGAGGTCAGTACAGGTTGAAGTGCCTGTAGGGACTTAATAAGGTCTTGATTACAAATCTCAGCAAGTCTTTCTTCAGATAATCTGGGAATCAGAGGAGGGGGCCGGCCATACATGGCCTCATAAGGGGTGATTCCAGAAACATAGGGAGTACATCGGGCTCTCAGTAGAGCAAAGGGTAGGAGGACCACCCAATTATCGCCAGTTTCTAGAGTCAGCTTGGTAAGTGTCTCCTTTAAAGTGCGGTTCATACGCTCTACCTGTCCTGAACTTTGAGGCCGGTACATGCAATGGAGTTTCCAATTAATTTTTAATGCCTGTGTCAAATTTTGAGTAACTTGGGCTATGAAAGCTGGGCCATTATCGGACCCCATAGATAGGGGCAAGCCAAATCGAGGCAATATCTCATATAGCAGTTTTTTTACTACAGTTAGCGCTTATTCTGACCTAGTGGGGAATGCCTCTACCCACCCAGTAAAGGTGTCTACTAAGACTAATAAGTACCGATGTCCCTGTAATCCAGGCTTTTTCATTTCAGTGAAGTCTATTTCCCAATGTTCCCCAGGGGAGGTTCCCCGGTACCTGGTTGTCTCTATCGGCATTGAGTGTTTTGGGTTTACCAACTGACATTGTGGGCATCTCGTACTGATGGAAGCCGTCAGCTTTGTCAGTCGTGGTATGAAGAATCGGTCTCGAAAGAGCTCAGCGAGTTTGGTTCCTCCTAAGTGAGTTGACTGATGTGCCTGATGGATTAATTCCTGTCCTAATGTCTCTGGGAGCAACACCCGTTTATCAGGCAATTGATACCATCCTCCGGGTATGTTGGGCTTTGCTTTTAATTGGGCTGCCAGTTGTAAGTCTTGTCTGGTGTAAACGGGTTCCGACAAAACCGGTGGGAGTGGGAGGAGGGCCGGTATTGCATCGGGGGAGGCGTCCGTCCCCACTGATGTAGTGGCTATTTGTTTTGCAGTTTGGTCGGCCAGGTTATTTCCTTGAATTATTGGGTCTGTTCCCTTTTGATGGGCCTTGCAGTGAATAATGGCCACCTGGCTGGGCAGCCATATGGCTGCCAGCAAGTCTAAGATTTGTGGGGCATTCTTAATTTTGTCACCGGCCGACGTTAAAAGTCCTCTTTCCTGATAAATGGCCCCATGGACATGAACGGTAGCAAAGGCGTACCTGCTATCAGTATAGATGTTGGCTCTCTTTCCTGTTGCCAGCTTTAGGGCCTCAGTCAACGCGATGAGCTCTGCTTTTTGGGCTGAAGTTCCTGGCTCTAGTTTCTGCGCCCAAAGGACATCTGTCTCGGTGGTAACAGCGGCCCCTGCCACCCTTTTACCTTGCCAGATGAAGCTGCTCCCATCGGTGTAGTAGTTGGGAGCGTAGGTCAAAGGCAAATCAGTCAGGTCTGCTCATAAATTCTGGAAACTGTCGAGAAGACTGGAACAATCATGGAGAGTAGCAGCCGATGGGTCATCGTCCGGCATCAGAGTAGCTGGATTTAAGGCAGCAGATGTCCTGAAAACCACCGAGTCGGGGTCTAGAAGTATTGCTTGATAATGTAAAATTCTAGCGTTGGACAGCCATTTTTCAGGGGGCGCTCTGACAAGGGTTTCGAGGTTATGTGTGGTCACTATTGTAACCCTTTGCCCAAATGTAAGTTTCTTAGTCTCTTTTAAAAGCACTGCCACAGCTGCAATGATTCTTAAGCAGGGAGGCCATCCTCCAGCCACTGGGTCTAGTCTTTTAGAAAGGTAAGCCACGGGCCTCTGCCAAGGCCCCAGTGTCTGGGTTATTACCCCTTTTGCGGTGGCTCTCTGCTCATCCACGTACAGCGTGAAAGGTTTGGCTATATCTGGGAGTCCTAAAGCAGGAGCCTCAGTCAATGCCTGCTTTAGCTGTCTGAAAGCCTTTTCACATGCTTCTGTCCAAATTAACGGCTCTTGAGTTTTTCCTTTTAGGGCGTCATACAGTGGTTGAGCTATTTCTGCAAAATGTAGGATCCACAGCCTACAGTATCCCACTGCCCCCAGAAACTCTCGAACCTGTCTCTTTGTCCCCGGGGAGGGGATCTGCAGAATAGCCTGAATTCTCTTATTTGACAGGGCCCTTTGCCCCTCTAGTAACTGATATCCAAGATAAGTCACTGTTTGTTGACATAATTGGGCCTTTTTAGCTGAGACTTTATAGCCTAAGCCGTCCAGGGTTGACAATAGCTCCTCAGTTGCCATTTTACAAGATTCATAAGTGGGGGTGGCCACTAACAAATCATCTACATATTGGAGGAGTACCACTCCTGGATGGTCCTCACGGAAACTGAACAAATCTCTGGCCAATGCCTCATCAAAGAGGGTCGGCGCATTCTTGTAACCTTGAGGGAGCCGTGTCCATGTTAGCTGCTCCATCACCCCTGAATCCGGGTCAGTCCATTCAAAGGCAAAAATAGGTTGACTTACCGGTGCGACGGGCAGAGTGAAGAAGGCATCTTTAAGGTCTAGCACAGTATACCAGGTACAATCCGGGCTGAGAAGGCTCAACAGAGTGTAGGGATTGGGAATGGTAGGATGCAGAGTCACTGTCCGCCGGTTTACCTCTCGAAGGTCCTGGACTGGACGGTAGTCTTGGGTCCCAGGCTTTTGTACTGGAAGCAAAGGCGTGTTCCACGGTGAGGTGCAGGGAACAAGAATATTGTGTGATCTCAATCTCTGGATATGAACTTTAATTCCTTTTTTTGCCTGGAGGCTTATGGAGTACTGGTGCATTCTGACGGGAGAGGCCTGAGGCAGGAGTTCGATTACAAGGGGCACCTGATTAATCGCTAACCCTGAGGGATTGGACTCCGCCCAGACCCCTGGAATGGCCTTTTGCCATTGTAGCAGCAGCTCAGAGTCAGTTTGGGGCGGGGCATCGTCTCCCAGCAAGAGATGTCCTTCCCCCTCCGGGTAAAGAGCCATAACTCGGATTTGCTCTTTATCTGGAGACTCTGGTCCAAAATACAATTTTGGCTTTTCGGATTGGAAACAGATGTGTACCCCTAGTTTGTGGAGTAGATCCCTGCCAAGGAGGGGGTCCGGACACTTGGGCACCCACAGGAATTCATGTTGGGTGACCTTATGCCCGGGGCGAGCCAAACTAGCCACCACTTTGGGGTAGGCCTTGTGGTTCCCCGTGGCCCCTACCACATTAACCGTCTTTCCTGACAGATCTCCCAAGGGTTTAGTCAATACTGAGAACGTGGCGCCCGTGTCCACCAGGAAATTCACCGGTTGCCCCCCCCACTTGTAGGGTTAGCCGGGGCTCAGGGGGAGGCAATGAGCCCTGACGTCCTCACTTTTGTTCCAAAAGCACCTTGGCATCTCGCTCTAGCTTAGCTCTTAATTTAGGACAATCCTTGCGCCAGTGGCCTATCTCCTTGCAATAGGCGCATTGGTTCTTTTCCAGTGGAGGGTGTCCCTTTTCCTTACTTTGCTCACCCCTCTTTGTTCCCCTCTCGGCTTCCCTTTCGCCCAGTAACTCCAGTACCTTAGTCATCTTTTTGTTAGTTACTTCTTGCAGATTTTCTCGGTTCTCAAATACCTTTGTAGCTATTTCTATCAACTGACTGAGAGGCATTCCCTCAAAACCCTCCACTTTCTGCAATTTGCGTCTTATGACTGGGGCCGATTGGGACACAAAGGCTATGTTAATTGCCTTTGTGTTTTCTCGCGCAACCGGATCTATCGGTGTATACAACCGATAGGCTTCTAGAAGTCGTTCTAAGAATGCTGTAGGGGACTCATCAGCCAATAAGTACGGCAATCCAAGTACTGTAAACCTTATTTTAGTCTTCCTGACAATCCAAGAAGTTATATGCATAATCCCACGGAGACGTTGTTGGAAGCCCGGCAAGATAATTTCAATCTACCACCTCCAATGCAACCCACGGTGAGAGTAAAGACACCAAGATATATTCAAAGTTAAGGGCAGCCAAGGGGTCCAGAGTCCAATCCCCGTGAGGATGTGCGGGTAAAGGCCCTGATCCAAGGCCTCTCCCAGAATTTATCTTGTGAAGAAGGGGGTGGCTCCAGGATGGGTGACAGTGAGGATGGTGGGAACTACGTGAGTAATTTAAGCTGGCTGGCCAAGTGGAGAGAAAAGCATCTTTGCAAAATGGAGAGATAACGATATGCAGAAGGATCAATTTGCATAATTCAATTAAGGTAGCAACTGAATTGTTTTTGGAGTCCATTGCTTCAGTTT
>RJWM01016687.1:0-44624 GCA_004363535.1 Dasyprocta punctata
CAAAATTATATTTGTGGACATATATTTTCAATTCTCTGTGTAAATTTGTAGAAATTGAATTGCAGGATCATAGGTAATTGAATGTTTAACATTTTGGGAAAGTATCAACTCTATTTTTTCAAAAGCGACTGCACCATTCAACTATACATGCGTTGAATCATTGTATATTGTCATCAATACTCATTACATTATCCTTTTATTAATAACCATTCTAGTGAGCCTGAAGAGGTACTTTAATGCGGTTTTCACATTTACTTAGCTAATGATAACTGATATTGAATATCTATATGCCTTTTGTGTGTCTTTTAAGAATTATCTATTCCATTTTTTATCAATTTACTTGAGTTATCTTTGGATAGTTGAGTGTAAGATCTTTTAATACATTAAGCCCTATGTTTAGCTCTATAATTTGTTTGCAGGTTTTGTATTGCATGAAGTAGAGATTCAAATTCATTCTTTTGCATGTGAATATTCAGTTGTCCCAACACCATTTGTTGAAAATTATTCTCTAATATTTTAAGAGTTCACTTAGCCTAAGAAGGCAGTCTGAGAAATAGCTCAAGGTGTCCTTAAACATTTTATTAGGGACATACTGAAATGTTTCTGAATGTGGAATCAAATCTAAGCTTATTATTGAGCAAAGACTAATCTTACAGATAATTGCATCCCAAAACTTTATTAATAAAAAAGCAATACCCAAAATTTGAGGTCAACAAATTTTAGATACAATACTACCAAATAGGGTAACTAACATAAATTTTCTTCATTTGTATTTCATTCTAAATTTTTTTGACTGCATGTTTTTCAGAAACTGCACAAGCAGCTTTATAAACAAGCACATCATGTTTTTTCTGAAGCTACCTGTACGAATGAAATGCATATTGCACAGAAGATTTTATCATGAAAATATAAAATAAACATGATACTAATTTACCATCTGGTGTGCTGTAAATATATTGTTGTTTACCCTCTTCAGATGCCCTAAATGAAATTCATAATTGCCTCATTATCTGCAATACGTGATACCTCCACCATCATTCCAGGGATGATAACACATGGTTCTTTTGACAAAACACAAAGCAAAATTCAGGTGAAATCATTTAACGAAGCTATGCATGATTGTTCATAAAGAGAGATGTCTCCTGAAATAATGCTGATCTCAGTTTTCAAAGCAGCTTTAGGTGTTTTAGATAATGTCATCTGCTTCAGACCCGAAACTGCATCTCTGAGCCTAGAGCAGAGTTTAGCAATAAAAGATCATTGGGATATCTCACTAATAACATCTTCTCCTATTTGATAGCTTCAATTCTACTCTCCTTTCTTTTAGAATAGCTGCGTAAGTGCTAACCAAATGCAGACATGGATAAGAGAGGCACTTTTACAGTATATTTTCTTTGGTTTATAACATCTATTATCTAAATATAAAATTTTTGTAACTGCAAATCTTTATTAAGAACTTCATATATAGCATACTAATTCTCCTACAGACACTATACATGCTTGAAATCATGATCATTCTCATTAAAATCTTTTTGACAGACCCTCAGTTTATTTCCTCCTTCATTTCATTAGGTCTCTTCTCTATTGGTGAACATTTCATTAGTAAACACATTTTATGAAATATGTGCAAAGGTCTTGAGTGATATCATGATAAAAATTTCTTTCAACCTAAGAATTTACATGGAGTTTCGGGATAAATTTATAGGTATTCACCCATGCTTGAACCTGTTAGGAGCCATAGGTTGAAGGCAACAGATTGGAATCCAGTTTTCTCTATTATTCCAGAGCACTTTGGTTAAGTCATAATGTTACACAAGAAACTTCAGTCTCATAATTTTTATGGAACAATTATTTGGCAAGAATATTATTATTATCATTATTTTTGTGTGTGGCACCAGGGATCAAACTCACAACCTCATGCCTGCCAGGCAGACACTTAAGCCACTGAGCCAAACTCCCAGCCCTAGTTTTTTGAGACAGGATCACACTATGTAGTTCAGGCCGGCCTTGCGCTCACATTGTTGCGCAACCCAGTCTCGAACTAACAATGCTCCACTTACCTCAGCCTCCCTAGTGCTAGGATTAAAGGCATGTGCCACCACACCCGGTGGCAAGAATATTATTAAGAAGTTGTTAACATTCCCCAAGTGACTTACATTTGGGCATCTACGCATATAAGAATTTGATGCAATTCTTGTATGGTCACATCTGCCTGTTTTGCTATAATTGAGAAGGTGATCCTAAAATTCATATGAAATTGCAAGAGAACCAGAGTAACCATATCAACCTCGAAAAATAAAAAATTGAAAATAAAACAAGTTTCAATTGCAAAACTTACCATAAAAAGCTACATTGTTAAACTAGCATGGCATTGAGCTAAGCAAATACATGTAGATCAATGGAATAAAATCAAGAGTCCCATACTTAACCTTAATGCTTATAGTCAACTGATTGTTGGCAAGAATATTAATCAGTTCAATTCAAGAGTAGACATTTTAGCAAATAATGCTTAAATAATTGTATATCTATATGCAAAACACAGAAGTTGGACCTGTGCCTCATACAAACACAAAATAAAATAAAAAAAAGAATCAGGATTAAATATAAGTAAAATATTTAAATTTAAATATTAGTAACTCTTTGTGGTTTTTGATTAGACAGGTAGATTTAGACAATGGATAACAAAACCATAACATATTTAAAAGACAGGTAAATTTGACTCCTTCAAAACTAAAAACTTTTCAAACCACTGTCACGAAAATAAGACAAACTTCCAATAGAAAGAAATTCTTTTAAATGAAATGTCTGATAAGGAACTTATAATTTGCTCTTGCAACTCAATAATATAAAGATAGTCTAATATGGAGAAATACATCTAAAAAGACATTTTTCCAAATGGATACTAAACGTAGATACATAAATGTCAATAAGTACATGAAAAGTCATACAACATTACTAATCATTAAGCAATGAACACAAAAACCAAAATGAGATGGCATGTTATATCCACCTGGAAAGCTAAAATACAAATAACAATAACAAATTGCAAAAGAAGAGGTTGAAAATTTGGAGAAAAAGCCTCGCTTAGCTCATGAAGTTTATAATGGCTATGCAACTTTCTTAACAGTGTTCACAGTTCCTTGGGTTGTCAAACGTAGAACTCACAAATGATTCTTCAGTCCCACATCTAAGCATTTAACCAATCAAACTGAAATCATATGTCACTCAAAAAATTGTACACAGATGTTTATAGCAGCAATTTTACCACAATCCAAGGATGTAAACATCTAAATAGGTATGAAATGTTGAATATATCAATGATATGTGGCACAGTTATAAAATGAAGTATTAGTTGCTAATATAAAAGAATAAATTACCAAATTGCATAAGTAAACCCTGAAAACATTGTGTTAATTGAAGGAAAACAGTCAGTAAAGTCCACATTTGTAAAACGTATTTATATAAACTGTCCAGAAGAAGCAAAAACACTGCACATAATATATATTGGTCATTATTAAGCTATTATTGAAAAGAATGAAGTGCAAATTGCTGGTGAATGTGGAGTTTTTTCTCAGGTGATGGTAACATTCTAAAATTATATAGTTTTGATGGTTTTACAACTCAAGAAGTAAACCAAAAAACCTTAAGTTATACACTTTTAAAAGCAAATTTTATGACATGTGGGTTACATCTCCATAAACCTACTTACAAATAAAATTTAATAAACCTAAACATCATTCATGGGATAATGAATATTATTATGACACAATTATAGAATGTAATATTTAAACATAAATATTCTGGGATTTTGTATGTGCATAGCAAAGGCTTTTAAAACCATGTTTATCAAGGAAAGTAAATTAAAAACATATGGAAAGTATAAGCACTATATTCAACTGTATTGGAATTATGGAGTGAGATTGAATCATGGTACACAGAAATCTTCATTCATGTCAGTACTGATTTCAGTTGCTAAAAATGTTTCAGCTGCCAAAAGAACCTACTCCATTTTTCTTTTGTTATTTTTTATTTTTTATTTTTTTGCAGCACCAGGGATTGAACTCACAAGCTTGTGCCTACCTGACAGGTGCATAAGCCACTGAGCCAAACTCCTGGCCCTGGTTTTTTGAGGCAGGGTCGCACTGTGTAGCTCAGGTTGGCCTTGTAGCCCAAGCTGGCCTTGAACTCACAACGCTCCACCTACCTCAGTCTCCTGAGTGCTGAGATTAAAGGCATGTGCAACCACACCCGGCTTGTTGTTGTGTTTTGTTTGTTTGTTTGTTTGTTCGACATAGGATCTCACTCTTTAGTTTAGGCTCACCTTGAACTCACTGTGTAGCCAAGGCTGGCCTCAAACTTGCAGTGGTCCTGTTGTTTCAGCCTCCTGAGTTCTGGGATTACAGGCATGGGTCACCAGGCCTGACTTTTTGTATATCTTCTTATATTTAAATATTTTACAGTTTAAAAATTATAGCAGTATTAGGAAACAAGGAATTTCATGTTAAGAATTAAAATCAATTAAATTTAGACATATGTTAAATTACATTCTTTATGAGTCATTAAGTAGAGCAAGTTTTTACACACAAATAATATAGGTTGACTAATTTTCGAAGAAAAAATCTGTAGTGTCATTAACATGAGTATTAGAGTTATAGTCAGTACCTTACCTAGCACTTTTAAACTGTTCTAGTCAACCTAAAAGAAATAAAGCATGTATTAGCATATATTAGTTTCGGCTGTTCTAAACGATTGCTCATGAAATTTCCATACTTGATCTAGTTCAGTAATTCTCTACCCTGACTCCACATTAGAATAATTTGAGAAGGTTTTTACAAGTATGACTGATTGCAGATATTGTAATGTAGGTAAAGCCCAGACACTGCTGCTTTTTTTTTTTCCCCTGTCTTTTTTATTTTTTTACTACGAATCAAACTCAGAACCTTGCACTTGCTAGGCAGGAGCTTGTGCCACTAAGCTATATTCCCAGCCCCTCTGCTGCTTTCAAAAGCACTCCAGTTGTGTTAGCCACTGTTTGAGATCATTGCTCTGAAACTGTGCCCACTGCTGATTCTCTGTGCTCTTTGATCTCTTTCTCTGTATTCAACATTTCATATCTCTTTTTGGTTCATTGGTAATGATGGCCTTCGTAGCTTTTTCTCTGGCCTGTGCTTGTTTCCTTTTTATTTTTCTCTACAGTTACTTGAGCTCAGTGTTAGCCATATTCCAAGAGAAGGATACATTCCCACATTAGTTTTCCCAAGGTAAACCTTCACCCTTGATCCATCAGGTGATCTAGGGATGAACTCTTCGTACTCATTCATGAGTTGCCATATCGATGAGTTAAAGAAACCCATTAAAATTGGTTCAGATATAAGCATCAGAGTCATGTTGGCACAATATGCATGGATTGAGGAAGAGAATGTGCCTTGTTTGGCACACAACCTAGTAGTGGTGCTGCAAACATGACAACATTTCAAATGATTCACATAAACTCTAACAGACATTCTCTATTTTGTCTACTATATACTAAGTCATGCTCTCTCATTACAGAAGCCTTGAGACCATTTTCAAACCTTTGAATGGGTTTTCAACATTTACTGATAGCTAGATTGCACAAACAAGGTTAAAAGGCAAATAAGAGATGGTGTGATTCAAGGTTGCTGTGTACAAATGACTAATACTATGGTTACTTCACTTAAATTGATTTAAACCTATGTGAATGATAAATGATTAGGTTATGATTCTTTAACTTTGTGTTTCGGTGAGTGGGTTCCAGTTGTTTAGCAGCAAGGAGATATTTATGATGTTTGCAAGGCTATGCACCGCATGTGCATTATATTGTGATGAGGTTGGTGATGAAGGTGAGCATAATGAAAACACATAAATGGAATTGCATTCATCTCATGGGGCAAATGAAATTCTGAAAACTTCAGCTACATTTACTTTTGTAAGATATTTAGTCAGATACTAAAACTGATAACAGGACATATTTTCTTAAGAGAAGCAGTAGTTTCTCAGGAAATGGCTCTCAAAAGAAATTACATATGCACAAATAATCTCTTTAATAATTTATGCAATTAAGGTAATAAGATATACTTAGTATCACATATTCCAAAGAAGCATTTAAAAATTTTGTTTTAAACCAAATTAGTGTATAAATGTGACAATATTATTTATTATTATGCACATAATGTCATATTAAAAGTGGTCATAGGATCATCAAACTTGACTTTGGTATTTCTCTATGCCTATTTTTGTCCCTAAGTACTAAAAATTACATTTAAGGTTTTCTAGTCTGAGTAGCTGTCATTATCTTCAGAGAATGACAACAATTAGCCGTAGAACTGGAGAATGATTAGAAATTGTACCATGGCACAAAAATCATACTGCGATGTAGTTACAAAATGAATGCAACGACCCAGTGTATTTTAACATAGATCACTGAATTCTGTATCATTTTTAATTTAATACTTTCTATCAAGGGTTATCAAATGTATACCGTCAATTTTGCACACTTTCATTTAAGGAAATACTGAGCAGAATCTTGGTATGCTTAGCCTTACACATTCCAAAGGCTTTTTCTGGCAGAAAGAATATTTTAGTTTCTAAGAGTACCATGGTTGGTGCATTGCCTCAGAGAACCCAATGGGGAGGAGATAATTGGTTCAAAGAAAATAATCAGAGCCACAGACTCAAGTTCTAGAAGTCACTTTTTTGTCTACAGTCTTTTTATGGTTAGCTTCCAGTCAGAAAACTCTAAGCCAGTTCGTGTTTGTCTATGCAGACCAGTTTTACATCTTACCTTTGGTTGGTAGTACAAACAACTGCAGATGTGCTGAATTCACATATTAACATTTCATCAACTAATTCTATCTAGGTCTGAAACTCATATGCAGCTGAAGTGTTCCTTTAATGCTATTAAATACTTGAGAAAAACTAATAAAATGAACTAATCTGATTACCCAACATATCAGTAAAAGTTCACAAAGGAATAATATCAATAGTTCATGTGTGTGTACTTTTATGTAGTAGACTTCTTTTTTAATTTTGTCTGTTTACATTTTGCTTATCTAGTTACTTCTAAAGTTTTCTTTCTTTAAACTTCAAATTTTATGTGCACAAAATGTTAACTGATATTTACATGACTTATGAACTCTTATTTTCTTTTAATTTTGATTAAGCTTTGATTTGGGTGGCATTATTTTTATCATTGGTCTTATTACTCTTAGTATTAGCAACATAAGCAGTATATTTATGTAAGTGAGTCTGTCAACCTTCTAATACACTGATTTGTCTGCTGGAAAGCGGTATTTTCTGTAAATGTCTGCTAAATCCTCTTAAATTTTGGACTTTATAAAATGTTTTGTAAAATTGCAAATCTAGAATCACTGCTGGGTTAGTATGAAGTAAGACTCCACGACTTTCCTCTTTACATTTTAAATCCTTTTTGCATTTTTTGTACACTTTTTGTTAAATCATTGATTAATAGGACCTCATATCATTATGAAATAATTATGTGGTATGAAGAAAGGTCTTTTTAAAAACAGACCATATGCATATTTTCATGTTTTGTGTATTCTCAGGCACACATTTTTTCCACTGGCTGTTCTACTCTCATTGACCATAGACATCAAATGATAGCGGAGTAGAAGGAGGCCTGTCCAATCAGCCAAATTAGCCAGCTCCGCCCTGAGAGTCAGTAGAGTAAGATTTGTCAGCGAGTTTCATTACCTTCATGGCAACATCTTAAATATAGTTTAAAAACCCAGTTATGTCACATTTAAAAGCCAAGATGTAACCAATCACATGCAAACTTTGAACTCAAAGCTACTTTATTTCCTTTGTTGAATCGTTTCTGTAGTTTCTATTTCACAAATCTTACTGTGAGAAAATTACTGACAGTGGAAATGAAAGCACTCATCACCTTCCGCGCACGAGTGCTTTACTCATAGATTAGGGGCTACTGGTAGCCCTTTTGACATATATTTAATCTCTCCATTTTGATCTGTGCTTCTTTCAGAGAGTCTTAGAGGATCTTGGGGGGATTGCTTACTTACAGATTTGCCCATTTTATGCATGATTTGTATTTAATCATAGATTCAAAGTATCAGATGTCTCAAGAACTGAATATAGATGGAAGCCAAGAGTATGGAAAAGACAGTCCAGGTTCCAGGCCCGTGAGCACACAGACTTGCAAGGGCATGAAGGAAGATCTGACTTCTATCGTCACATTGTATTAGTCCTCAGGTGAAAAAATTTGTGGTAAAATGGGAAGCAGAAATCTCCTGGGTTTTATATTTCCAATTTTTCTCTGTAGCCGGTTAGGAAGATTTATTGCTTTCTTTTTGATAAAGGGGATAATGTATCCTGGTTGGAAGAGAATAATATAGATGTTGTCAATGAGGAACACCAGAAAGTATCATCTGACCTGGTCTGAGTTTAAATCTATGGACAGTACATCTTTGGGATCAGTGAGGACACAGACAGAAGAGAGAAAAATACAAATTCTAACAAAATGTCTTCATTATTCGACTTCTAGAGAAGTCAATTCTCTTAAGAATTAAAGAAACTAGAATATTGACCATAGACTCATAATGGACTAAACTGGTTAGAGATCTGATAGTAACCAACTTGCTCATAACTTTGTTCTATTAGTACTAAGTTTTCTTTTTGTAGACTTTGGAAATAGACATAGAAATGGGAATCCGATCATTCAATATATATCCTAGTCCAAAAAGCAGTTATCTCACTTTATCCCACCTTAGGTTTGTGTCTTGAAATCACACAAGTTCAGGCAATCACACAAGCCTGGTGTTCAGAGCAAGAGAATAAGAATTTTGGAATAAAACACCATTGAGTAGAAATTCAAATACTTTGTATTTACTGATTATAAGATCTCACACAGCTTCCCTGGTTCCTCTACCTCAGTGTTTTTATTTCTAAACTGTGAGTAATGATACAAACAATTCTTGTAAAATCTATTACATTCTCTTCATTATATATTTAACACAGAATATTGCATTTATTATATTTCAAAATGGTAGTTTTCATTTTATTATTACATTTCCAGAAACAGTTATTTTATTTCATAGTTGTTTTTATTACGTTAGATGAATTTGGAGATGGCAAACAAAACTTGAGATTCCAGAAACTTGGTCAGATAAAACCTGAGTGAAGAGTCTGAAATGATGGACTTGAGAAAGACATTAAAATAAAAAAGGTCATTTTTTTAAGTGCAGTGTTCTATCTTACTAAAAAATTGATAATACAACAGAGGAACTTACAAAGGGTCAAATTTTAGTATGTACAAAGGAATTCAACAGCATTTTTCATGTAGGTAAGTGTAGCAGATGATGAATTCCTTGTCAATAAATGTCACATAGAGGCTAGATAGTTTCATGAGAGTATTACTGAGTTGAACAAATGTTAGAAATTATTTTTAAGTCTTTCACTTTAGTTTATAAATTACATATAGGACTAACCACTAAGTATACCATCCAGAGGTCATCATTAAAATTTTAATGTGATATATATTTTATAAAGTTAGTCCATACATATTTTATGATCTAATTTTAATTCACTGAATATAACTTGGACATATTAAAAAATGTAACATAATTCATAAAAATCACGTTAACTCCTACACACTATTGTATTACATTTACATATTTAACCAAGAAATGATTAATTAACACCTTCTGTGTGCAATTATCTTAATAGAAAAACCCTGGGTTGGTCCCTGATCACCAAGAGCACACATTGTATGTGGAATACTAAACACATATCAAGTTAAAAGTATTTATGAATTATTAGGAAATAAAAGTGAAACACAAAATGAGATATGGCACATCCGTTTGAGTAGCTACCATTCAGACAGTTACCACCATTGGGTAGGAAATTGCAAGAACCGATGTTTTTGTGTTGATAGTAATGTAAACTGGTACAGCCACTTAGGAAAACATTTGTCATCTTAAAAGTTAATCATGATCTTACTCAACATCTCTCATTCTTATAAATCTACATAGAAGAAGTGAAAGCACACATATATACAAAGACTTATTTACTAGTGTTCATAACATTTCTCATTACAGCCAAAAAATGAAAACAATTCAAATGCCCATGAGTGGGGCTGGGAGTTTGGCTCAATGGCTTAAGCGCCTGTCTGGCAGGCACAAAGTTGTGAGTTCAATCCCCAGTGAAGAAAAAAAAATGCCCATGAGAGGACGAAATGTGTTTTAGGCATAACGTAAAATGCTATTCAAAAATAAAAAGGAATAGAAAATAAATATATGGTACAAAATAAGAAAATATGCTAGCTGTAAAAATTACATATGATTCTGCATTTATAAAATGTCTGGAGAAGATAAATTTATATACACAGAAAAGTGGTTTCCTGAGGCTTTGGGTTGAGCTGAGATTGACTACAATGTGTTGAGTGGCATTTGTTAGGGTGATGAAAATATTTTACAACTGGTTTGTGGCAATGGTTGGCAAACTGTATGAATTTGCTAAAAACATTTCACTGTACAATAAAATGGAATAAAATTTTGGGCATCAGAATAGTGTTAAAATTGATATTATGGAGAAGCATACTTTGATAAGTGGAATGAAGGAGGTAAGTTACAGCAATGAAGAATGGGGAGGGGCACGAAAGACTCACATGCAGATCTCAGGAGAGCCCCCCTTTCTGAGGAGGCAGCCTTCACTGTTAACTGCAATTCATAAGATGAACAAGAGCCATCCTCCTGTGCAGGACAGCCACCCACACAGACTCCGGATACAGCGCTGCCCCTGCACGTATCATATTTCCCATCCTGTGTAAAGTCTGCCACTTTTCTGTGCCTATGTCGAGGGAATAAGTGGAGATGTATTATGGTGCACAGGAAAAACTGTCAGCTTTTATTAACCTATTCTGTACTCTCTGGCCAATTGTAATATTTATGTTTTATGTAATTTTTAAAAATTTTTTCATTTTATTTTAAAAAGGATAAAACCAAGGAAAATAAAACAGAATAAAACCAATCAAACAAACCAGTATAAGTGATACAGGACTTCAAAACATTACAAAATCAGCAATAGTTACCATAATGCTTTTTGTTGTCTTCAAAATAGCTACAGATACCTTCAGACATAGTAAAAATTAAACAGAACACAATAGAGTAGAAACAATAAAAACAAAACAATGAATGCAATAAAGGACTTCAAAGCAAGTCAATAGTAAATCCAAAATGGCTACCTAACAATATATCTTGCTATCTTTTAAATAGATTTAACGTAATCAAACAAAAGAGAATAAAATGCAACCAAAAAGGCAATGAAAGTGATATAGTACTTCAAAACAAGGCCATAGGAAATCAACAATGGCTACAACTTTCAGAAGGAGATACCACTAGATGTCACACTGCATGCCACTATCCTCTGAACCAATGATCAGACCACTGGCCCTAGACCTGCAAGGTCAGTGAAACACCAAAGCACCACAGGCATCCAATGGCATTTCAACTTGCTAGCTACCATCACAGCCTGTGTTTCTCTGGATTGGCTGGTCGCTTACCAGGGGAGTGGGGGGTTAAGGGGGTGGAGCTGTTTGACTCTTGTTGTTTGTCATTCTATGCCTGAAGGGGCTAGGGTCTGGCTGTCCCCAATCTAGTGGTGGCCCATGCATGGTGCTGGTTCCCAAGAGGGGCTTGCTTCCTGGTGTGGATTTATTCTCTCCCCCAGCAATCTGCAGATGGCACTGACTCATGAGAAAAGGCTTGGGTCTGGCTGTCCGCAGTCCAGTGGCAGCCTGCACATTTCACTGGTTCCCAGACCAATATTTATATCTTAATAAGTATTTTGTTAATAAAATCTATACACATATTCCTGATTCATTTCTGAGAAAAAATTTAGAGAAATACAACTTCACTTCATAAGAAATCCACATTTTTAACATATTTGACATCTGTAGGCAAACGGGAATATTTCAATTTAAATTTCTTGAGTATATGGAAACTAGGGTGAAGTTAACACATCTTTTGATAAGAGTTGTGTTTTGAGACATGAAAAAAGGAACTGCATGTGATTCATCATTGTCTACCTGAACCACTTGCCACAGTACTTTGCATACTGTTAAGTAGATGTTTGTTGAATGAATAACTGAGCAAATATTCCCAAGGCAATGTTGACCTAACTGGGAATTTCTTTGTTGATTATAACTATATAATCATATAAAAATTTTCCTTCTAAGGTTTTATCCCAAAGGTGGAATGAAGAAGTCAAACCCCATTACCCAGTCTGAAAGCTTGAGAGAGAAATTACTGAGATCAAAACAGTTACAATGAATAGGAGACACTCTGAAAATCCCCATGATTTTTTAAAAATCACTCAGAAATAGTACAAATAAAGGAACCTGTTCTGTTTTTGAGATAGTTTATTGGTAGGAAAGAGGCCAACAGAGAAGCCAGTTGTAAATGCAATTATAAGCCATCGTTCTGTAATATGTGAGATTTCCTCATGTGGAGTTTGATACAAATTTGCGAATCAATGAACACATGTTCTAGATTCTCTAGGTACTCATATAATTACAGAGGTGATAAGCATGACTTTATGTTTTGCAGTACATTTTTGATTATCTCCTTTGCCACTGGTAAACCCTTTCCTACTTAAGTTATATGCTGGCCTCCCACTTTCTATTTTCCCCTTTCTTTCCATCACAAGCTACTCTCAAATAAACAATGTATCACTCTTTGTTCAGTATGCTTTACAATGCCTTTTGCTGCTAGGCTGGTCTCTGTGAAATGAAGTTTTTCCCCTACAGGGGTAGCAAGGGAAGAGTTCTTGCACTGAGTCACCCCAGCATAGCTTAGAAGAGGGATTAGTATGTGCAGAAAATCTGAAAACTGTAAAGCAAACTGAAGACCAATCTTTTAATTTAATCACATCTAAGCAAAGTTAAGCAGCATTGGTGATAAATTGCTTCTCTCTTAAAGACATATTTTCTTGGTCTCAGTTTTAAATTATTTTGATTACCGCCGAATTTTAGTGATAAAGTCATAAACATCAAAGTGTCTTATTTTGTGACTTACGCTTCAGTAACATTATTATCATATTCAGCCGGGAATTTAGCTCTGAAAATTCCCAGTTATGCCGAAGTATTCAGGTACAGGCGACTCAGCAGTACAGACATGAGCTTATTGGTGTCAAATTGTTCTAACTTGCTTTCAGTAGTCTTCATGTCCCTAACTCCTATGACACTATAAGTTTTAGCTTCTAAACAATTTCAAAATAAACAAAGAGAGTACAGCATTTAAGTGAATACTATTCTGATGTTCTGTGTGACCATGTGAACTTTGTATTTCTGTGAAGTATAAAGTTGGATGTCTAATACATTTGTTTGATAGAAGCAAATTTTAGACCATTGTACTAATTACTGATTCCATTTTAAAATGTCTAGTTGCTGACAGTTTTTAAACTACAGCCTCTTCTCTTCTCATTCTGACACAGCTTTATAAGAGACCCAAGATTTTTGTTTATAAGAAAGTCCCTTTTTTGGCACCACCTGGAAGTCAAAATCACCCAAAACTCCTGTCCATGCATAAGAAATTTAATTCAGTTCGACACCCATAAAATTTCCAAACGTCTATCCCCTGTTGTCTCAAGACACTTGTACACTGGCATGCTCTTCCTGCTCTGCTCTTCCAAGAGATTAATTATGTGAATGATAACCCTTTTCAGACTTTATTGATATGTACATGGCATGATACTCAAATTAAATTCTGGGTATCAGTTAATCCTGTCTCCTAGCCTAGCTATCAAAACTATACATAAAATATTCTCAAAGTTTAAATAATATGCAAAATGAAATATATATTTAATTGATTTAAAACTAAGAAATTATTGCTTATTAAAAAGTATTAATGCTAAAACTTTATTACATAGAGAAGAGCATGCTGACAGGTTATCAAACTGTCCCAGTTAAACCACTGGTTTATTCATTTATCAAGGCAATCTGAAGAGATATTGGCTGCTCATTTTGTATTTAAAACCCATGGAGAAGTATAAATTAAGGACATCTGCTATGTTATTCCAGTGAGCAATTTAATTATTAGGAACTACCTTTTAAAACCCAATTCATGGACAACCTAGAAAAGAAAGTTCATACTAGCCTTGGGGAACTGATGACACTGTACAAATTTATATTATTAAATAATTTTTTCCTTATTAGTCTTTTTTGTGTTGCCATGACAAAATACTTGAGATGTAGTACTTTGTTATAAAGATGTTTAATTGACTCATGATTCCGGCCCAAACTGTATGGTGCTGGCATCATGGGAAGAGCCATCAGGCTGCATCACGACATTGCAGTGAAACAGAAAGGAAAGTGGGCGATATTTAGAAAAGAAATATGTGAGAGCAAGGGAGGCAGAGATCAGGGGGTTGACACCCTCCCAAGAATTAATTCACTCCTACCAGATTCAACCCACCTTGCAAGAACAGCCTTAATCTACTCGTAAGAGTAGAAATCCTATAACCTAATTATCTTCCTTTAGGGCCTATCTCCCTAGGTTTCCAATATCTCAATGAAATCACATTCAGGATCACACTTCATCACATGAACCAATCCTTGTCCACCCCATAGCAGGTATTTATTGAGATGTCAATGTGTTTCATCAATGCATCTTTGAATTGATTCCCTTTAGGTAGTACAAATGAAAACATTTTAGTGATCATTTTAAACATCTGTAAACCTCAAATCAAAACAAGGTACTGTAACAGAGTAGCAGTTATAATAATATTCAGCACATTATTATGTGTAGTATATTCTACTAATATATACACAATGACAGAAGAGTTTATATCACTGTGTAGTAAAATATAGACAAGTGTGGAGATCAGTCTGATTTAAAACCTTGGACTTTCATTCACTGACTGAAGATGTTGGTGCACCAGGAAACCTTGGTCAAAACTTGGCTGGTATTTATTTTTTTATTCCTATACCCTTCTTTTCCTTCTCCCTCCCCCTTTCATTGTTCCCTTTCTAATTTGAACATTTTCTTCCAACTTCCCCATATCTATCCTCCATTTTAGTCCTTACTTAGCCTTTTAGTTTCTCAAACAAGAGAAACAATGCAATATTTTAAAAAAGAATGGAAGAAAAACAACAGAAACCATTTTGTAAATGGAGAGGAGGTCAAGGATTGAAGGGAAGGGAGGGGAATGGGAAAAAAGGAATTAAGATACATTATGTACAAGTTCAAATTTCCTATGATGGATGTGATCACTGTATACATCAAAAATGTACCAATAAAATTAATTTAAAAAAATGATTGGAAAGCCTAAAATTTTCTCACACAAATAATTGGGGTTTATAGTTGTAGACAAAACACATAACACAAACCTATTCCTGGTATCTGTAAGTGTATAGGTCAATATTATAAATTATATGTACAATATTTTAAAATATAAGTGTATGACATTGCACAGCATCTCTAGAGTGTTTTCATACACTATTGAAACTCAGTAACTATTGTACATTAGTATTCCATATACCCTCCCCAAGGCCCAAGCAACCACCATTCTACTTTGTGCATCCATGAACTCTGTAGGCAGAACTGTGTGATAATCACTCTTCTGTAGTATATTTCACTTACATGATGATGTTAAGGTTAATCCATGTTGTAGCATGTGACAGGAATTACTTAAGTGCCAGTAATACTCACTTGTATGCATATAACATATTTTGTGTATCTATTCATCTATTGATGAACATGTAGATTATTTTCCTATCATCATGGTGTGTAATCTTTTTCCTTTTATAATCTTTTTAACATGCTACTCAAGTTGGTTTGCTAGCATTTTTGAGAATTTTTACATCTGTATTTATTAGTTATTGGCCTATGGTTTATTTTCTTGTAATGCCTTTGCCTGGTTTTGATTTTAGGGAAATTCTTGCCTTGAAGATTGAGTTTAGAAATTTCTCTCTCTTCTTCAATATATTCAAGGGATTTAAAAAAGATTGGAATTAAGTTTTTAAACATTTGGCAACTTTCTCTTGTGGAGGCATTTGACCTCTAGCATTTTTTTTTTTTTTTAGGGGGAGAAGAACTGTTTTAGATTATTGAGTCAATCTCTTTACTAGTCGCAGGTTTGTTCAGGTTTTTTGTTTCTTGATAATTCAGTTCTAAAAGGAATTTATACATTTTTCTAGGCTTTCCAATGCCCAAGCATATTATTACCTATGGTTGTCGCATATAGTTCTTTGTATTTCTCAGTCATAAATAATATCTCCTATTTGATGTCTGATTTTATCTTTATGAGTGTTCTTTATTAATATAGCAAAAATTGTCAACTTCATTTAAAAAGTTTTGATGAGCTTTTGTATTTCATTTTTTCTGGCCTATTCTCTAATATTTCATTTTTTCTGCTAATGTTGGGCTTAGTTTTTGTTTTTGAGTATCTTCGGTTTGATGGGTAGAGACTGGTCTTCTGTTTCACTGCTATAGACTGCTTGTTAGTACTTTTATGACTGCAGTTCATAAATTTGAATATATGGTATCTTCATTTCTATTTTCCTGAATATATTTTCTAATTTGCCTTTTGGTTTCTACTGAGGTCTATTGGATGGTCAATATTATGTTGTTTATATTCAACGTATCTGTAAATTTCCCAGTTTCCATTCAGCTATTGCTTTCCAGTTCTGTTCTGCTTGGGATGAAAAGATGTTTGCTATGATTCCAATATTTTTTAATTTGTTAAGATTTATTTAGAGAGCTGATTAGATTTCTCCTGCAGAGTGTTCTGTGTGTGCTTTACAAGAGTATATATTCTCCTGTTGAATGTAGTGTTCTATATACTGATTAGGTAAACTTGGCCAGCAGTGTTTTCAAATCTTCTTTCAAATTCTCACTTATCTTTTTCAGAATGTTGCATCTGAGCTTGAAAATAGGGCTTTAAAATCTCTTAATGTTTTTGTTATATTGTCATTTTTCCCTCTTTAGTTCTGTCAATGTTTGCTTCGCATATTGTGGTTCTCTAATGTCAGTGTGTATGTAATTATCATCTTCATTTCCTCCTGGCAAATTGACTCTTTTATAATTATATAATGTCTTCTTTGTCACTTTTAGCTTTGTTTTTTCTTAAAGACTATTTTATTTAGTATAATTATATCCGCTCCTATCTGGTGGTTTGAATTTTTGTGAAATATCTTTTTTCACCTTTTCACTTTTTGCCTATATGGATGCTTCACTTTATTGTGAGCCTTTTTAGATAGTATATGGGCTCATGCACTGATTCATAACAAGGAGAAATATAATTTTTGTGATTTTATCAATTTGCTAAAAACAGATTATTCCTAAAAAAGAAGGCTGTGATATATGATATAATTTTACGGGAACACTGAAGCAATGTGGTCTGCCCTTGACTGAAACACCATTACATGTACATTACTGCAGATAGATCTCATTTGTTTGTTATTTTTTAAAGCTATTCAATCACTCTAAACATTGCGTTTGAGAATTTTGTATATAATATATGACATTTGAGGAAATAGGTTAATGGTAATTGTGTATGCATATATATTTACATGTGAACCATATTTAATGTATTGTATAACAATGACATAAACATTATGTATATACAAATGTATCAACATGTGTATGCATGCATTGCTGTGTGTGTATTATAAAAAGATGTAATGTAGGAAAGATTTTTCTTCACTGTTTTTTGTAAGTGATAATTATTCTATTTTCAGAAGTACTTTTTAATGTTGAATGAATGATTAACAATCTATGATTGTCAAATAAAAGACATTGTCCCCTTCCGATAATATTCTGATGTAATAATAGATTTTTACTACCTATTTATTTACAATCTACAGCTCTTTTGCCACTTATTTCTTTACACATTATAGAATTTTTTATAAAACTAGTTAAAAAATACTTAGTAAAACACATTCCAACATGTGGCAAGAAAATGAACATCAATATTTCATTATGAATTTACCATCAAGGAAAATGCTATACCCCTCCACACAAGGACTTCTTAAAATATGTCATCTTCTGGAAGGTCAAAGCAAAACTAGTTTTAAAAAAATCTTGATGTGATATATGCTTATAAAACAGAAAAGATGACAGTCTCCAGCAGTCACAGCAATAACTTAATTTATTAAGGGAGAAAGATAAGTGACAGGTAGAGAAAATTGCTGTCAAAACTTAGAGACCTTGAGATGAAAGTGAAACTCTTTTTCATACAGCAAAAGGTCACATCCTTAGCACTCTTAAGAATCCCTTCTTGATGGTCTCTTCATTTCTTGGTGTCAAAATCAGTTTCGATATATTTATAATTTTACCTTAGATTTAATGGAATCTGGGCCTCAAATAGATGAAGAAAAGAATTATTCATATGGGTAAGTCAAAAAGATAAATAATTTTTCATTACAATATTAGAAGATATAATCTTTTAAGAATAAATACAAGCTTGGATAATCTATCATAAAATTATAACAGGTAATATTTTTCAAAACTATGTATGGATAACTATAAAATACTTTCTAGTGTTATGGGTCTCATATTTTAGTAGAATGCAGTAATCATTCAAATAATCTCAGGAACAATTGCACATTCCAATGTTTATTTGTTTATTTATTTATTTATTTATTTATTTATTTATTTATTTATTTTGTACTGGCAACTGAAACCAGTGGCCTGTGCTTGCCAGATACGTGCTGTGCCACTGAGCTATTTTCCCAATGTTTATTATTAAGAATATAATAATATTATAAAGAGTAAACACAGAATGGTGTGGACAACAGAATGACAACAGATGTGTTATTAGTATTAGGAAAATAGTTCAAGAAAATTAACCTCAATAAAGAAGGATGATACAGCTGGATCACAGGCAAGAGAGAAAAAGAATGTGTTGAACACCAACTTCACACACTTTGGCAGGTCATAGGAAAGATGTGAGTTTTAATCCAAAGTGAAATCATGAAAGTTGCATCAAATTGATATTTTGTTCATATTCCAAAAACATTTTTGTTGAGAAAAAATTAAATGGTAATAAAATAATTGTCTCTTTTGGAAGTCAGAGCTTTATCAAGGAAAATGATGCTTTAATTAAAATGAAAGTTTCGTTGTTTGCTTATTAATCTTCCTTTAATTAAATACAGTTCTGTTTTTTAATATATTCAATTCTGCCTGCAAATTTCAAGCTTCTATGAGGAATAATAATGGAAAAGACAAGAACAGAAGTGGAAAATCAATTTCATTGCAAAAGAAATTAAGATGAAATTAAATAAACACAATTAAATAAACATAAAGGAAATAGGAATGTATAGCCAATCTACAAGAGTGAGAGTCTCGAATTAGTCATTATCCAAATAAATAAAACATTTTGAGGATTCTCATTTGTGTCCATACGATATTGTTATTCATGATATCATCCTTCCTTTAAATTTGTGTATCATAGATAATAATCATATTTGTTTTCATGATCCACTTTAATTAAAAGCCTTTCCTAAAGAAAAGAAATTCTACGCTTCATGTTTTCCTTCCTTTCACCATCACAGTCTCTCTCTCTCTCTCTTTTTTTTTTTTGCACTATTTGCAGTAAGGTTACTGCATTTAAAAAATTATTATTTTAAAGAGAATTCAACAAACAAAGCAAAACAAAACAAAATAGAACAAAGCAAATCAGAACAGAACAAACAATGCAAGCAACTCAGGACTTCAAAACAAGACAACGGGAAATCGACAGTTGCTACCATAATGTCTTGTTTTCTTCGAAATAGTTGTCCATATTTCACACACAATAAAATCAAACAGAATAAAATAGTATAAAATCAAACAAAACAAAAGAATGAGAGCATTTCATGACTTCAAAACAAGACAACAGGAAATCAGCAATGGCCACCATAATGTCTCTTGTTTTCTTCAAAGTAGCTATCTATGCTGTACATAGAATAAAATCAAAAGGTATAGACAGCTGTTTTGAAGAAAACTATAGTAACCATTGTTCATTTTCTCTTATCTTGTTTTGAAGTTCAGTTTCTCATTTCTTTTGAGTTGTTTCTTTCCAATTAGCAATATCTATTGTAAAAGAAAAAACAAACATAGTTATACAACTAGCTCCTCTTAGTTAACTGAAAGAAAAGGTTTGTGCTAATATAGTTTGGACAACATTTCATGTCTATATCTTGTATTCTGAGTAGCTACTATCAAGATAGGACTATACAATTCATTAGTTATTGTTGCTTTCCTATTGGCCTGTTTTGAAAATCTGCTTTATTTTTATTTTATTCTCTTTAAAAAATGAACAAAATGGAAATTCTTGCTTTTTTTATGCCTTTCTTCCTATTATGAACCTCCCAATAAAAACTTACATTAAATTGTTATAGGTATTGCTTAGAAAAATGATTAGTATTTAACACAGGACTTAAGAAATAGTCTTTGGCCATGGAGAAATGTTTACTTTATCAAACTGTTCTCTGGAGTCTAGTTCCAATCTCTTTTCTGGATATACCTGGCACTGTGCTTTGGGTTAACCAACCTCACACTACCACATGAGTTTCAGGAATTTAGAGATGTTTTAAAAATACTTGTGTATGTGTACTTTGTGCTTAGGGTTGTACTTAATTTCCATGCACTGATGTGAGTTACAAAAGTCTTCTGTACTTCGAAAATTAAACACTTAATCCTTAGATTTCTATGCACTTATATCATACATACCTGGTTAATCCTGGAAGTTTAGATGCTATGCAGGATCTCCAAGTCACCTCCCCACTTATCTTATGTGCAATAAAATGAAAGGAACAGAAGTAAGTAGTCTTTTCATTACATTTTTCTATGTATTTTATGCTAGACTATAAAATAATGTCATTTCAAATTGTGTGTGATATACTTACTTACTATGTACGAAATATGAAAAATTTTAAAAGGCAAGAGGAGTTACATTGATCAAATGTGTTTTACATCTGTAAATCATTGATAAGGGTTGTTCTGGGAATATTATCATAATAATTGTTATCTTTTTATATTTTTGTTCTTAATAGGAAAATAAATGGCTAAAAATCAATAAACAAGAATAGTAATCTAGGTGTTGATTGATTCAGAAACTGTTTACCTCTTTGTGTAATTCTGCTACCCAATTATTGCTGAAATACATGCAAACTGAAATCCAAGATTCCTCAGAGAGAATTACTGATTTTTATGAAAAAAGAAATGTGCAGCAGTGCATGACAATTTGATGTACTTCTTCTAGGCAATTGATAGGGCATGACCATTCTCTACAGGGAAATGTTCAGAGCATCCATGTAAATTCTATTAAATTTGTGACCAGTCACCCATAAAAGGTAATTACATATCTCTGAATATGAGGTGACCTGATTGCCTTATCACATATGGCACTAGAGCAAACCAGAGCTACAATGGAGTTTGCTATACAGAAAGATGAATATAAATAAGGACATGGGCTCCCATACAGTGTTTTGAAGGGGAATATAAATAATCAAATTTAGGATGAGACTTAAATTTCCCTGTCTATGAAAATGCTCAAGGCAAGATATGCTTAAAGACAACAATGCTGTTTAGATAATTCATCTTTGGAAAAAATAGCCACAGAAAGACACAGTTCATCTAAGGGAAGTAAAAAACATTCTTTTGATGTCTTGATGTGGTTCTATAACTGCTCTCAGATATATATGTTTAATCCATATGGGTCCAATTTATATAGAAACATAAATCCATTTAATCTAAATCTTCACATTGGTCTGGATAAGAAAACACTGAGGGTAAGTAGAGTATTCAAGATATTTCTAGAGACCATATTTCTCTAATTGTTGCTGTTGTAAATAAATTTGTGCATTATATTTTATTGATTTAGGTAAATATTCTTTTGTTAATCACTTACCACCTAGATAGATAATCTCCTTATAGATAAAGACAATGTTGTCAGTGGTTGATTTGATCTGGGAGACCCTAATTTCTGTATGTATCTTCACATGTTATGAATAAATAAATCTTCATAATGAATCATTGTAAATAAACTTTATGTAAGGTAATGGCAAATTTATTTGATATAAAAAGTTTTAAGTCTATTATTCAGTCAATCTTTATGACTTTAAGAATAAAACTAATCTTACATTATCTTTTAAATTTAGTAGATACACTATCTAATTTTCTCACTACTTGTGTGTCTTAGTTACCTTTCTCTCATTGCTGAGACAAAATACCCTACATCCAAAGTTAGGTGGAAAAGTTTATTTAACTTACATCTGTAGAGGTTTCAGTTCATAATTGACTGGCTCCAAGGCAGGGTGGCACATGGAAGTGGGGCAACAGTTCATGGCAGCAAAATAAAACAAAAGCAAAGAGGGATCTTAACAGCTTCTTTCTGTCCCTTTTGTCTTATTCAGACTACCAGAATTAAGGTAGTGTCAAACTAAATCAGGGGATCGGTTTAGTAATCACACACTCAATCCCAGCATCACACACTCTAGATTCAGCCATCTCTGGAAAAGCCCTATGACTGCATTAGGTTTTAGGGGGACATTGAGACAGAAACCAGAACACTATGCAGTTCTACTCATTGGTTACTCATTCCATTAGTTATGCAAGTTTTTTTTTTCTGTTATTCATACATTCATTAAAAACATTTTTACTGTATATCTACAAAATGCCATCTGACAATAGGAATTTGTTTTGACTAACTTGCTGATAAGAGGAGAGATGGAAATAAATTTTTATTTCACAGTGAAGTAATGGTTATAAAGAAATACACATGGTGCTACAGGAGCAAAATAGATGAACATCTAAATCCAGCAGTGTGTTCAATGAACATCATCAGAAACAAACAACAAAAAAAAGTTGTGTCTTGGTAGAAGGATAGAAGGAAACTTATAAATGAAATACTCTGATGAATAATGGAGAAAACTTGAAAAATCACTAGTAAACTGGACAGTACTACAAAATGTGTGATAATGAGATTCATAATTTTGTATTTTTATACAAGTGCTTTATTAGACAATATTTTCTATGGTATAACAATTTATCTTTTCATTCTGTTCATGGTTTACTGTATTTTCCAGCTTGTGGTGTTTTTTTAATGGAAATGGCAGGTAGAAATTGTCTGATAAAAATATTAGAAGACATGTTTAGCATCATGTAAGTGAAGATTTTTCAGAAATTTCATTTTAACTGAAATTACATGTTAGGTACCAACATAACAGTACATTTCAGTCAGCATATCTAAACTGGTCTTGTGTATCCACAAATTTCTCTTTTATGTCTTTTACTTAAAACTGTATTTCCAAGTTCAAATACATAGTTCAAGAATAGAGGTAAACAATTGAAGTAAATTCATATAGGAAATTCTTCTGAACCTTGTCACAGTCTGGAAGAGTCCACATTTGTAATCCCAGGGAAAAGTTATTGGAACTCTAAAAAGTAATTCTAGTCTACCATTTGCAGTGCAATCCACGGTGAGGATAAAGACACTAAGGCATATTTGTAGTTGTGGGGAGCCAAGAGGGTCCTAAATCCAGTTTGAACAATGGGTAACTGGAACAAAGGCCCTGACCCAGGGCCAAATCTAGGTTTTATTAATTTTTGAAGAGGGAAGTGGCTCTGGGATGAGTGACTGTGAGAAAAGCGAGAAATATGTAAGTGCTGTGAGCTGGGGTAGGTAGGAAGCCCAAAATTACCTCTTCAATATGCAGAGAGAGAAATATGCAAAAAGAGTAATCTGCATATCACAGACTGGGACAGTATTTAGTGCTTTGGGATCAGTGCTTCAGTTTTGATGTGTAATTGTCCTCCTAGACTCTTTCTTGGAGACTCAGTCTCAGCTGACAGGGTGGCATCGCTAAGCCTACCCAGCTCACACATAATACTTGAAAGTTATAGGGGGAGCATCACTGACCTGTCACATTGCTTCAAAAACTACACTTCAGCACCTCAGCTAGACCCATTTGCACTACTGAAATACAACTGAGGGGGTAAGGAAATATCCTAACCAGCTCAGTACTTATCAATACAGGGAAGTAGGGCCAAATGCTCTTCTTTCAAGGAGAGCCATCCAGGTGGTCCTCCAGAAATCCAAATAGCACACCGTATTCCATTCTTTTCATTTTATTCACTGATTTCTGCCTAGATTATTTCTGGAACATATATAGGGTTGAAAATTAGGATACCATGCTTTTGGTTATTACCATTCAATCACCTGCTTAAGAAACCTTGAGCAGGTATTTCTTTAGGATCATATAAGTATGAATTAATTTTAGTTAATTTTTGCCTGCTTGCACTGTACTCTTTTATAATAATAAAATAACATATTCAAATCTAATATGCCAACAAACCAAGGATCTCTGGAATAATCAAGCTTGAAAGGTCGTGATTGCTGAATATCAATTCCATACTGTTTGCCTGCTATGCATGTGGACCACTTTTTCAGAGCCAATAAAACTGAGATATGCACAAGTAGAAAACTCCTCCAGCCAAATGCTTCATAGAATGTCGTTTTGCCTCTAAGTCAAGCTTCACTTCTTTAAAGCAATATTTATCTAGTCTTTAAAAATCTTTACTAATTTTTCTCTGAGTCTTATATATATTTGATGTCTATGTTGATTGTATCACGGATAAATCCCCAGTTCTCTTCTACTTGAAATTTACCACTTTCAACTTTATTAGTTATCAAAATTGTTATCCTAGTGAATAAAAATTCTTATTTTTTCCATATTTATTAATATCTCATAACTTTAAAAATTTAATATTAGTTGATCTTATAGGTATGGTATATATTTCAGTTCTATCAAATTTGCTTTTACAAATTTGCTTGTAAGAGGAAAATTTTGCTTATATTTGTTAAGCACTTTGGTATTCTCTCTTGCTAATTAGTTGTTCATATTCATGGGTTAATTCCTCAACATTTTGTTAATGTTTTCTTATTTCAGCATGTATTTTGTATATTGATAATTTTATTCCTACACCTTATGACATTATTCTGTTCATATTTATCTGTTAAGACAGTTTAATAATTTTAATAAGGTTATATTATTATCTTCTAATAACTCTTAAAAGTTATAATTGCTTATTTCACCAGGCATGGTGAACATGCCTATAATCCCAACACTCAGGAGACAGGCAAGAGGATCATTGTGATTTCCAGGCCAGTGTAGGCTAGATAGTGAGTTCAAGACCAGCCTGAACTATATAGTGAGACTCTGTCTCAAATAAGTTACAGTTACTTGTTTCATTTGGTACCAGTTTATTATATGCCATCTGTTCTGTAGTTTAATAAAGACTCTGAATATATCAAAATCTTACATATTATTTAGTCTACTTATATGTTGCTATGGTTGTGTATTATACTGTAATGTTTGTTCCTATAATTTTATTATACATCTTAACATAAGTGAGCTTGATCCCCCATACTGTTAAAAAAAAAGAGAGAGAGAGAGAGAATCTTAAAACTTGGCCAGAAATTTAGCTCAGAGGCATAAGCACCTGCCTAGCAAGCATGAGGTCATGAGTTTGATCGTTGGTACAAAAAAACCAAAAAAACAAAAAGAATAAATCTTAATATACAGTGAGGAAATCTTCCTATCCTCTTGTATTTATTATTTCTACTTTGAAAAATATTTGCTCTTGTTGCTGGAACTTCAATTATCATATCCTAAAATTTTGCCAAAACCAATGTCATGGAAATTTTCCTCCATTTTCTTTTAGAAATTTTGTGTTTTCAGTCTCGCATTTACATTTTTAATCCATTGAGTGTGGATTTTTGGTAGAAGATATGGTGGTGCTAACTACGGTGTAATCTGTAGTGCTGTTTATGTCTAGGGAGGACTGCAGGCCCATCACATCTCCATCTTGAGGTCCAACTCTCTTGATACTCTTGTAGTATCTCATCTGCACTGCTGCTCCCAAGGACCCAGTCCCTCTCTGGCTGCCTGTTAATTTCTAGATAATTTAGTTGTCTATAGCTCTATCAATATTGTTATTATAAGCAAAGTTAACATGACCCTATTCAACTCTCAGAGAAAGCAAGACTAAGTTTGCCTTTCAAGGAAATAAAAGCATTAAGAATGTTCGCACTTAGATTTTCTACGTATAGTAGGACTGTAAGGACAGGGAGTCATAGGTAGAAAAAAGGATAGCTGAATTGGATAAAAATATTATAGGAGTCAGACAAGTCTAGACCCTTGAAGAAGCCAGTGCAGAAGTTCAGATATTTTGTGACCTTGAAGAAGACAGACACCTCTTTCTGTGTGGACCAGACCTCAAAACAAAAGATCAAACCAATACACCTACATCCTAAGGACTGATATTTTAAATAGGTATGGATCACCTTGAGAAAGCCAGGACACATCATCCCAACCCCCTAAAGAAAGAGTTACTGCTCTTTAAGCATGCCACCTTGCTGCATAACTCACTTCCCCATTTGTCCCAGATTTAATCAGTTTTACCTGAGCAATTAGTCTTATTGGGTGGCCATAGTTCTGTCCCACCTCATGCACACCATGGGAGCCCCCATGTTTTCCCCACCTTAGAACTGCCTCAATTCATGGTTTGGCTCTAGAAAAGTCTCTAGAAAAGATAGTGTTTGGCAACCCACTCGGAATCCCTTCTAGCTCTCTCCCAGACAGAAGCTTTCTTTCTTTCAATAAATATATTCTGCTTTTAACCTCCATTGTTCCTAAGATTCATTCTTTGATTTGAGAAAACACAAACTCTTACTGGACATCTAGTAGGTTGGGAGTTTCATTCCCCTATATCAATAGGATCTCATTAAACTTTATTAAAGAAATTAGTAGGAAATCTTACTAAAGACAACTTTTTGCCTCTGCTGTTAGACACCAGCAGTTAGAAAGACAAAGATAAAGAGAGAATGAAACCAGACCTGGGAAAGTGCCAGGTAACACAATTAACATAAGAATTTAGCAGTAATAGTTGATGAGCAAAAGGAATGTACTCGGGAACATGAAAGACCAGAGCAACCAAAGCCCTCACCCAACTCTGATAAAATGCAAGGGAGACAAGTAGCAGCCACCTAAGGACCGTGATTTAATAGATAAAATGCATGTGCTCCCCTTACTTAGCCATTAACTCTAAGTTACCATTTTATAAGGCTCCTCACACACATACTTATCCATCACGAAGGGACAGGAGGAAATCAAATGCCCAGAAAGAATATAGATAGCGTACCTGGGTTAGGATCAAAGACAACCAGAGAGTCAATCAGATGGCGACTACTTCCAGGTGCCCACATAGGGGGTTGGGGAAACCACTAGTCCTAGACAAGGAGAGGAGGACAGAAATCCATGGGTATTCACCTCTGATGCTCCCTAAGCCCCAGAATAGCTATCTTCACATTTTTTCAAATAAACCATTTGCTTTATTTTAAATTCTGCCTCTTTCATTACTGAAGCTGAGCATTTAGATACTACACTTGATCTTAGCCAAAAGGCCGAGAAGCGATGGGCTGAGCATTTAGGATCCTATCAGTTGGGAATTCTCAGCGAGAGGTAGTGTCTACATCTCACTCTGCCACAACAGGACCAGAGATGGCAGAGAAGTGAAATTGTGCAGAATCATATACACACAGTTATAGATCAACAACCTTATACTGACTTCAGGGCCCAGGGAATTCAAGGTGTCCTGTATCTGAATTAAGTGAGACTAGGTCTCTTTATATTAGAGCAAATTTCATTGGTCAACATCACAGTTCTCAAATCTGCCATGATTTGGGAGCTGGCCCAGTGATTCAAGAAGCAGAAGGAGATAATTTCCTCTCAGTTTTAAATGAAAATATGTGAGCCAAGGTCTTTAGGACACTGAGAAAAATCTGAAAATGTTATTTTGCCTAATAAATAATTGAATTTCAAAGCATAAAATTATGTGGTCAAGATATGAGCTACTTAGAAATTTCTTTGTTTCTGGCTTGACTGTCAGCTCAGATTTGTTAAGCATTCTTCTTGAAGAAGTGCTTTTCACTGACAACTTTTCTATTCATTCAAATTCTTCTGATTATGGAATTGAAATGAAGCTTTAATATGAAAATGAAGTGTAATAATTTCTAATCAGTATAGTTCACCTCTGGGTCTGACCTAATGAAAGACAGTTAAAAGACTGTTAAAAGAACACGAAGGATAACAAAAAAGCGATCATTAAAATCCAGATTTTATTTTAAGGGCTGTAGTTTAAATTTGTATAGTCACAAGTAACCTTTTTAACATTTGTCCTCCCATATTCTAAATCATTTGCTTTTGGAAGAACAGCAAAATAGTTTTGTTTATTATTCATTAGGCCCTCCATGATTTATCAAATGCAATAATAGTAATAATAGTATTAATGAAATATGATTAATAGCAAAAAATTCAAACTCTCAGTGGGGAGAATCATAATGAGAACAATAAGATGTAGGTGAGTAGAGAACTGTTAAAAATCCTGTGAAAGTTTGTTAAGTCTTAATAGTTGAAAGCAGATTTAACATTATATATATATATATATATATATATATATATATATATATATATATATGATTGTTGACCAATGAAATTTGCTCTAATATAAAGAGACCTAGTCTCACTTAATTCAGATACAGGACACCTTGAATTCCCTGGGCCCTGAAGTCAGTATAAGGTTGTTGATCTATAACTGTGTGTATATGATTCTGCACAATTTCACTTCTCTGCCATCTCTGGTCCTGTTGTGGCAGGGCGAGATGTAGACACTACCTCTCATTGAGAACATATATGTATGTGTATTATTTCCATATATGCATATATATGTATATGTATACATACACATATATGTATACATAGTCTCACCATTTTGATTGGTGACATCAGTACAGAAAATGGACTTTGAAGACACATTGGCATGATAAAATCTTTGGCTATGGTATATAATTTTGAAAATTTCTTCCACAGAATTAGTTTGATTTTGATGCTGTGTCTCTGCTGCGGTTGTTGTTAAAGCTGTTGTGAAGTGATTAATTTCACAAGAACTGAGTGGGACACGAGTTGGCATGATACATGAACTAAATAGCAATTATTAAAGCCATTGTCACTGTTCAAATGACTTGAATTTGCAGTTCAGTATTATTCTAAATAAGGACAATAATCTTTTATGTTAAAGAATCTTGAAAACTGGCAAGTATTACTATTACAGGCAGCTATGTTAGATAGAAATGAATGTACAGTTAGAGAAGGACTGGGCCCTTAACAAAGTCCATGAAAACAAAAAGCATGAGAACAGTGACTTGAAATGTGTCTGCAGAAGGCCAGGCCTCAAGACTGAGGTACAGTGGTCAAGTCTACATGCCTCCCTAAGGCTTAAGCAGTAAATTAGAATTATTGAGTAATTAGCTCCACTTGGTCTAGTGAATCCGTATCTGGCCTCAGTCACCCAGGTGGATGACCAAAGTATCTGCATCCATCCCTTACCCAAAATACCTTTGTTCTTCACATATGTCTCATATGTCTGCTATATGTCTCATTTCCCTATTGGATCAATATTAGCTAAGCAGTTATATTTGTAATCCTGTAGGTTGATTATGGTTTGATCTACATTGTAACTACATTGTGACTTTGCTGTATAAATTTCCCGTGAAAAGGGGCCTCACTGGCAACTCATTTTGGGACCCCTTCTGTCTTTCAGAACCTATCTCTCAATAAGCCTTTTCTATGCTTAGCCTCCATTGTCCCTTGGAATTCATTCTTCGATTTCAGGGAATAGAAACTCAGTACATCTGACATCTAACAGGTCAGGAGTTATATTTCTCCTATGTAGATAGAAATGTTCTGATGCACGGAAGTTTGAAAATATACAGCAAATAAATTTAAAAAAGAAAAACATTTAATATTTTAGCCAATAAGGTCCAATTTAAAAGTGAACTCTGTAAATAATCATATCAGTGTCTATAAGGGAAGAAACCTTAGAATCTTTTGCTTTACATCTTGGTGATAACCACCATCTTGCCCACCAGATGATTCTTGTTTGCATTCCAAACCCTATCTCATGAAGTCCTGCAAACAGCCAGCGAAGCATCTGGTGCCAGGCACTGATGATACCTGAACTGTTTCTTAACTGACCTCTGATGTGTTAAAACTCTTGACAAAGCCCACATACATACCTGTGTCTAGTGTAGCATATAACCCCTTCCTCTTGTCTCCGAATCTGGGAATCCTGTGCTGCTGCTGGCCAAGTTAGGTTTCTATCTCTTCTGTCCATTAAGTTCTTAATAAATTGCAATCTTTGTTAAAAAATAAAGAAAAAAAGAAATGGTTTCATGCAAAATACTCAATATATAGTAGACAGCTTTATAAATCAAATTAATAACATTGAGAAATTCAGTTCTAATGTATACTACATTTATATTTTTGTTTTGTTTTGTTTTGTTTTAGGTACAGGAGATTGAACTCATAACCTTGTGCCTACCAGGCAGGTGCTTAGGCCACTGAGCTAAATCCCTGGCCAATATACTCTTGGTTTTGTTTTCTCTTCAAATATATATACCTACAGAAATATTACAAATACATAAATCAATTTTGACATCATTTTTGAAGTTTTGAGTTTTCAAGTTTATCTGAATTGTACTATATCATTAAATTCTACTTGCATACATGTTCTGCAAAATTTATATAATATGTTATTTTAAGTAAGCAGAATAACTTTAACACTTAACATTTAACAATGCAGATGGCTTTAAGGAATGTTTGGGCAAAGCAGGGACTCAAGAATTAGCAAACATATGTGACAAATCTTAAATGAGTGTCTAGAAAAAAACCTGAGAATGCCAATTTGCACATAGAGTTGAAGGAAAGCAAAGAGAAAAATTAAATAAATAAATAAAACAGACATTTTTATGAGAGACATAAGACAAATTTATTTTGAAAATCTATGACTCCTAAATGTGAAAAAACAAGGATAAATCACCCCATGTAACAATATAGCCCAATATTTCATGTTAACAATAGTAATAAAGCCTACAATAAATATTAGCAAAAACATCACAGTATAACAAGTAATAGCACATTATAAGCAAGCTGAATTTGTGTCAATAATTCAAGAATTGTTTAATATTTATAAACTTGTGTAAAATTTTCCATCTATCATTTGATCATATATAAAAAAGAATCATTTCAGCAGATGTCAAAAATAGAATTGATAAAATTCACTTTTTAATTTTGGTAACAGCGTTATTAAAATAAAATATATACTCTCATTTTGTCATTTATAAAATATTCTTGATGTGCCCACACTTCACATGATCATCATTCTATTATCTGTAACCAGCAGAAGATCTGAGACACCTGAGAACATCTTATAGTTCCATTAGGGAGTAGACATAAGGGCTACCAATATTATTGTGTGATACTGTTCTGTATATTATAGTCAGCGTAGATTAGGGAAATTAATGGTGCAAAATTTTCAAATTAATTAATCAATATTATATGTAAATCAGTGGTCAGCAGTGAAGCTAAAACCAATGCAGGAATTACCAATATATTACTAGAAGCAATATGAAATACTATAGGAAATGTATTATATGAAGTAATAAGAAATATATATGCATGAAATTAAGTTTCCAAAAAGAAATCATGTGACCACAGAATACAATACATAGATTTTTAGTAGAAAGATTCAGTGTTAAATGATACCACTATTCTAAGAATTAACTTTAACTTTCTTGTAATCCTGTTTTTCAGACTAATTACAAAGTTCAGAATGAGTTTGAAAAAGAATACTAAGAAAAAGTAGTCACATTTGTCTTGGTTACTTTTCTCTCCCTGCTGAAACAAAATACCTGATGCCCAAAATTAGGGAAGAAAAGGTTTATTTAGCTTATTACAGTTTTTGGACGTTTCAGTCCATAATCGGCTGGCTCCAAGGCAGGGGGGCATGGCACAGGGACAACACTTCAAGGTAGCAGCCAGAGCAAAAGGAGAAAACAAGCCTCTTCTCCTACCTCAAAGTGTATGCAGGCCACTCACAAAATGTCTGTGCTTTCCTTCTGCTCAGGATGAAGATATTTACAAAGTAAAACCCTGGCTCCCTGCTGAGTCTCTCAGTTACTTCTAAACTTCTCAAGTTGACACAATGTGCCAACCATAACACATTCAAGATAGTCCTTACTTTAATGACTAATTATAAAGTTAATTAAAAATACTGGCATGGATGCACGGTAAAATAAGACAATTGTTGAAATAGAATATAAAACCTAGTTTAAAAAGCATTTAATTTTAATATAAAATAGGTTTGTCTTTTTGATTTAAAATACAAGCTTTTAATCTATCAATCAGCACATCCCCCCTTGAGGTAATCCTTACTTTGTCTTGGCACATTCTTTTTGTCCATTCTTCCCTCACTTATTCCCATGGACTGGATTGTGGGTTACTCACTCCACTTTGAAACCGTGAAGGAGAGGGGAAACAACCAAACATTCACCTAAAATGTGGCCAGCAGCTCTTGTCTGAAACACACTTGCTACAAGCTAGCTATGGATATGGAATGGTCACACTCCCTCAACACATCTCTGAGAAAAAATCCACACTTCAATAACTTACAAGAGATTTCCACACCAATAATAAATGAAAACCACTATCACTTCCTGTGCCTGCAAGCCAGAAGTTTATTCTCCTTGGCTGGGTCTGCCTTCTTCATGGCCTCTGCCATTCCTTGTGTCCAGCATATCCTGTTACTCAAGAGGGTCTGTGGCCATGTTGGATCTGTCCATCGACAGTGATCTGAGCATTTAGTGCCTGTCAAGTCACTCTGTCTTCTTCAAGGAGAGGTGTCTCCTTATACTTGTGTAGTCTTGGGCAACTTCCTTTCTTGCATACTTATTGACCTAGAGCAGGTGTTACCAAACTCCAATGCCTATCTATGATATTTATCCTTACCTACAAATGAGAATGCGTTATCCCATATTTGTTATGTATTTGTTATATAGTTCTCAATTTATGCTTAATTCCCCATTTTCATTAATTTTTCTATCATATGAAGTACTAATTCTTACATGGGTATTCAATTGATCATTTATAGTTTTCTCCAACTTTTCCACTAGATCAGCTTTCCTTTATTGTACAAAATACACACACACACTTCATGGGTCTGTGTCTCTATTCTCTGTTATGTCTTATCACTCTATACTCTGGTTTTTTGCAAATATCACACTGTTTTTAAAACTGTATTATAGTCTTAAAGTCAGATAAGCTCTCTCCGATTTAGTTTTCCTTTTTTTTTTTTTTTTGGCTAGAATGAATTACTTGAAAATTCATGTCAACTTTAGAATAAGTTGGTTCATATTCACAAAATAACTTACTGCAATTTTGATTGGGACTATATCAAATCTATATGCCAATTTAGAAAAAAGATATCTTAAAAATATAGAGTTTTTTATATACTGTATCTAGATTATTTTTCCATTTATTTAGGTCTTTCATTTGTTTCATCAAAGTTTTATAATTTTCCTCTCATATATCTTGTACATATTTAGTTTGATGTATACCAAAGTATTTGATTTCTAAGGTCAAAGCTATTGTTTTTAATTTCAAATGACGAATTTCATTGGTGATACATAAGAAATAATTGTCTTTTGTGTATCAATTTTTGTATCTTGAAACCCCTCTATAATTGCTTATTCTTTGTATGAGTTTGTTTTTGCTGAGTTTTTGAAAATTTTTGGATAGACAATTGTAAATCTATAAAGAAAAGCAGTTTTATGTCTTATTCCTTCCTAACCTGTATCTCTCTCATATTTTAATACCTAAGACTTCCTGTATGATGTTGAATAGGGGTGGTGAACCACTCATTCTTCTTTGTCTTTTTCCTGATTTTAATAGGAAGGCATCTAGTTCCTCAACAATTATTATATTAGCTACAAGTATTTATTTTTTAATTA
The DNA here is from genome assembly GCA_004363535.1 of Dasyprocta punctata. Lineage (NCBI taxonomy): Eukaryota > Metazoa > Chordata > Mammalia > Rodentia > Dasyproctidae > Dasyprocta > Dasyprocta punctata. The sequence continues at coordinate 33,883 of RJWM01016687.1, forward strand.
ATTTGCAGTACAGAGGAATGAGCCCAGTGCCTTTGCACTGAGCTACATCTCTGGATTGCTGCCACTCTCTCTCTGTCTCTCTCTGTCTCTCCCTTTCTCTCTCTCTCTCAAATTTACAATCCTCCAGATGCAGCCTCCCAGGATGCTGGAATTACAGGTAAGTGCCATCACACCTTGCTCTGTAAAAGTTTCATAGATATTCTTCATGGAGGGGGAGAACCACCTTTGAATTTCTAGTTTGCTTAGAAATGTTTTCATCATAAATGGATGTAAGAAATTTTGTCAAACGATTTTTGTATGTAATTGAAATAACCATGTAACATTTCTTTACCTTGTTGACATGATGCATTACACTGAGTTTCAAATGCTGAATCAGTCTTGTATATGTAGAGCAAATCCCACTTGGTAGTGCTGTATAACTTTCATGTACTGTTAGATATTTTATTCACTTATTTTCTTGAAAATTTTAGCATCTATATTCAGGAAAGACATTGATCTGTAGTCTTTCTTCATCTTTCTCCAATTTATCCATCGGAATGGCTTAATTTTGTAGAAAATTAACATGCAACATGTAATCATTGATCTGCTCATCGTGTTCCACTAATTATTATCTCTCTTCTTCGTACCACTCTCTTTGACACAGTAATGTTAGCCAGGTGTGGTGACACACACCTGTGATCCCAACATCATGGGAAGTTGAGGTAGCATGATTGCAAGTTTTACCCCAGTCTGGGCAATTTAATGACCTAGAAAGATACTTTTAAACTGAAAAATGAGTAAGTTCTGGGAATGTATAATAGTCCAACGCAATAGTTTTGGGTTCAATTCTAGGTACCACAAAAACAAACAAATGAACAACAACAAAAAAAACCTCTAGGTTATTAGAAGTCACAATTGGACAGACAGTCCTCTGATTTACTGTCTCTTCCTGATTTTGATAGTAAAGTAAAACTGTCTCATAGATTGAATTAGAGAGTATCCTTTCTGCCTCTGATTTCTAGAAGGGATTCTAGAGAACTGGAATGAGCTCTTCCTCAAATATTTGTTAAAATTCACCAGTGAGCTTCTCTCCTGTTTTTTTTTTTTTTTCTATTTTAAAGGTTGTTAATTATTGATTCAATTTCTTCAGTGAATGCAGGTTATTCATTTTAACTGAAGGGATTTTGGTAGATATGTCTTTCACTAAATTGGTTCATTTCAACTAGCTCATCAAATCTGTGAGCATAGAGTTATTCATAATATTCCTTTATTATCTCCTTTATGTTCACAGAATCAGTAGTGATTGCACTTTTATTTCTGATACTTATTTGTCTTTTACCATTTATGTATAGCATACATTTTAGTAGATTTATATTTTTCTTCTCACTCCTCATTGTCTTTTTATGGTTCTTTTCACATCTGGTTATGTTGTGTTTTATTTATTTCAAATGACAGCTCTTGTGATACCAAACATTCATAAATTCTTTGCGAAGATCCAGGAGTAATGCCCTGTTAAGACGTCAAGTTGCTTGAAAAGTTTATCATTTGATATCCAGATATTTACACTTGGCTAGGTGAGACAGTGTTTAGCTTGAATGTTAGTTTTCCTCCATTATCGAGTGAGTGTTCTTCCACATGTCCTATGAATCATGAGGATTCCCCATTTGGCTGGTAGGAATAAGCTTGTATCCCTTTTTTTTTACCTCTAATGTTTTCAGGTGTTCATTTCCCAGGTTTTTGTAGTCTCCTTACACTGTTCATGTGTTGATCAATTTTTAACCAAGAAAGAAGAAACATCTATAAATCTCTACAGTTGCTTCAAGTATACTGTTATGCACACTTATAATCTTATTATCTTTAGAGTCTGATTTCATTCTTATTGCACATCTTCTGCCTGGTTTTTCCCCTGGTTTCTCTTCCTTGCATTAAGGCCTTTAAGCAGTATTCTGAGGCGATCATAGTTGCCACTTTAATTTTTTCCCCTAGCTTTGGAAGCAGCCTAATATCAGTGTCTTGATAACATTTGTTTTATAAATTTGTTCATATTTCAGTTGTTTCAGATGAGAAAGTAAATCTCTTCACACTTTCTGTTTATTTGGTCAAGAATAGATAACAGCAAAAGAGATCTGTTTCAGAATTCCCTTGCTTGGGAGGTAGAAAAAATTCATTGGAACATGTTTTTGCCCAGAAGAACAGTTAATTAGTGCATGACATCCTGATAGATATTTAATACATTCCAAGTAAGCACAAAAATTCTCCTGAGCCTCAGTGACCTTTGGGTTTTAGTTTCTCTTTTTGTTCTCCAATATTTGCTTACTTCTTTTTTAATCTCATACTCACTTTTAGAGACTTGAGTTTTATGTTTCTTAAAAAGACATATCTTAACATTCAAAGTTTTCTATTATTGTCACAGCTTTTCCAATGCTGTTTATTTATAATTTTCATACTTACATTGTAACTTATCATTTAATTGTGCTTTTTAATTTTATCATTCATATGTGTAGACCTTGTCTTTTTCTTATTATCTGAGGCCAACATAATTCCGAATAACACAAATATGCATAATGATAAAATGTAAACTCTAGCTGTACTTTGAAAATAATTCAAGGTTACTTAGATTAATGCAGACATAAGGACTAAAGATTTCTTAAAAATATGAACAAAACTTGAAATTTCCACTCAGTTAAAAAGATACTATGTTGACTTCTATCAGGACCATGTTGGGAAGTCAGCAATGTTTTTCCTCGTCTGATGGTGATTTAGAACTGATGACCATGTAAGTCAATTATTACAACAGAGAGAAGAGTTTCTGATGGATCAAAGGTAAGGATTACAATTTTTTCAAAATAATTTACTGTATTCTTGACTGCATTTCTTTCAGCTATATGTACGAAATTCAACTCATGAAAATATCTTTTGAGAAAAAATGATCTTTTAGTGTCACAATCTAAAAGACATTTTGAACATGATGATTGTATAGTACTTCCACTGATGAGTTAATTTTCTAACGATCACTTTCATAATGGGTTTTTCATGTGTAGTGAATAGAAAGGACTGAATATAATATAGTTTACTTAACACACTCCTTATAAATCTTATTTTCATGCCAAGAAAAGAAACAAATTTAGTCAGCCAGAAATATGTCTCTAATAGGTTCTTACATACAAGGTAACTTTATAATAAAATTAATCAATTTATTCACCTATAGAAAATTAACTGTAAGTAGTATAAATATCTTTAAAATACATTTTTTTACAAGAGAAGTTTCAAGTTTCTTGAATGTTAGCAATATCTAGGTCATAGTGTGCTCTTAAATAAAGTCAGTAATTTATGATTAATGACAGATCCATGCCAAAGAATATAAGGAGTCATTAAGTACATCTCAGATTTTCTATGGAATTATGCTTGGGATTATGTAATAAACAGTGGAAAATAATAGAGCATGTGGAGATGGGAGAAGAGTAGGAAATGTAGGTGATAGATTAAAAAAAGAGGATATTTTTGTACAATTATAATTAATTTATTGCATACTATATTTACAATCTTCAGAGGTATGTAGGTTACATAGATAGGATGGGTCCAATAAAAGCTTTTAATATAACATTATATCTTTAGATATAAGTTTTGAATCAACTTAGAACTACACAGAGATTAAGAGAAAATATAATTTGTAACATTATTTATTTTGAATGATGTGTACAATATTGCTTAAAAATAATTATTTTTAGTTTTTCAAGTTAAAAATGTTCTTGCAGGTTGATCTCCCTGTTGTGAAACATTAATGAATCATTAACTCTGTTATTTATTTACGTCTCTATCAAATAAAAAGGAATATGAAGGCATGAGTGATTATGAGCATCATAAATTTTTAAAGTTATACCTAGATAAATTTTAGTGTAGAATGGTGCTGCCAATTACTACTTAAATCACACTTTGTCTTTATTTTGTCCTCAGATAATTTGAGGGTAATGCAAAATTATGTTGCTATATATGTAAAAATTTTCTTGCTCCCATTTTAGTGACACTCATTTAGTTTGATTAAATTCATCCAATTTAACTTATTTTCATAGTTTATGGACTATAATTATCACATACAAGTTTTGGTATGCTTTTTTTTGTTAGGAAGAGAGGAGAGCTACAAGGAAGGGTCTTGTGAGTTTCTACTAATTGGCTATGTTTAAAAATTAAATTTTGATTATACATTAAATTGTGGTTCTTGCTGTTTGAAAACCTTTGAATTCCAGTGGGCCAGATGCTGGTGTCTTATTAGATACTAAGATATTTTAATCACCAGCTGTAACATTATAAACCTGCTCTTTTAATACTTCTTTTTAAGTTTTCCATCTGCTTTCAGCATCTGGTCAGTTCTGTCCTACTTTGCTACTTTCATTTCTTCGTTTCCTGCATAATATCAAGGATTAACTGGAACTTCTATATTGCTTTTTGTGACCAAATAAAATACAACATTATTCTTCATTTGAACAAACGCATTTTTAACTAATAATTATATTAGTACACGGTTTTTATAGAATTTTTATTTGCCTCACAGTTGTGGTATTTAATATGGACCAATATCAAGTTATAAGTGATATAACAATATTCATGCAAGAAAATTATTTAATCTGACCTAGTTATATCCACCTTGCCCTTTCAAGAAAATGTCAATAAAATAATTCTTCCAAAATCGTCTTTTATATTTTTAAGATTACTACCTAATGGTTCTATAGAATGAAGTTAGAAGAGATTTCATAATTTGGGTACAGAAATCTTGACAGGAAAAACATATACAGTCAACTGTTTAAGATCAGAATCTAAAGCCTACATCGAAGATGGCAACACTATGACCTTGCATACAGCCACTGTATTACCAATTTTCTTTCCCATTCATGCCTCCCAATCTAGAGTTAGCCCAAGTACATCTGCTTCATGCGAATGTGTGTATTTATATCAAGTCAAATCTCTATTCAAAATTGTACAAAATATTAGTGAATCTAATTTATTAAATTATTGACTTACTAAAAATTTAATTTAAATTTTTGATTAACTGATTAGTTTAGAAACTCATTTAGAGATGAAATCTTGGCTCCGTTTTTTTCTACCCATACTTTTCAAAACCAGTCACAGTTTGAAGATTCAGGGAACACCCAAATAAATATTAAGTACTGTATAGGAGAAGATTCACATTATAAAATAAGCAACCAGGGGATGGAGAATATAGAGTGACACCACAAGGTCCCACTGAAGAAACAAGCCAAGAATATTAAGATATTCTGGGGAGGGGGAAGCAAAATAAGAGTTACGTTTATAGTTAAGGTCTTATTTACTTTTGAAATACTTACAATGCCCCCAAATTATGGAAGAACTGTTTGTAATATAATGGAATGATATTTGAAAAAAATTGAACCTAAGTTCAATAAAATATTTTTATGTTGATTGGGTAGACCCAACATGCCTATAATAGCCTTTGATGCCAAACAAATACCAGGTTTCAGTTACATAAGATATTGTAATTCAATGAATTAAAATAATTATTTTGTGTGTTATTTTGCTTATTTTTATCCAAACAAATACTTCTTTATGGTAACATGATACACAACAAACAAAATTACAATTTCCTCTTTCATCAAACCAAAATGGTATATCCCAGCATACTATTTTATCACTAGTAGTGATACGTAATCCTTGCCCACAAACTATTTTTATCAAAGATAAATTTTGTTATTTATTCATAACACTGATTTTAGCTGTGATAAATATCAAACAAATAAACCCAGTACTAGTGTATTTTAATCAAGAAATGAGTTTTAAACTCATGAACTGTCCATTAAAAATGAAAATTAACAGCCACTGTATTACCAATATTCTTTCTCATTCATGTATTTGAATTTGCCCTTTTAGCATCATTAAGTTATGATAGATAGAGTATTAGAATGTTCAAAATGAATTAACAATGCAAAAATAAATAGCACACATACTATCAAAAAATTTTAATTTAATTTTAGTGTTATCTCAGAAAACCTTACAGATTTCTATTTTAAACTTTACACTATGTCCTGAATATTATTTTGCTAAAATGAACCACTTCACACAAAATGTTGATTAGAAAGCTCTATTATTACCTCTTCAAAAATGTTCTTTATTTTTGAAAACTCCAGCAAAAAAACCTTAAAGCAATGTTCCATTGTGCAATGATTGGTGTAATATAAAATATTGATGGAATGATTTTCATCGTAAATTTTGCAAAACATGCTCTTGAATTAATTACTGCCATGAAAATGAATAATCTTGGCAATACTAAATCACTATGCTGACAGTCACTACATTTTATTAAGATGCCACAAAACAAGTTTTGTGCATCATTTGAGAAAACTAGGGAAAAGAAAGAAGAATGGAAATTCCTGATAATAAATTCCTTAATCTGAAACACTTACTGCTAGAACTAAAACTACCTGCTATTTTTATTACATTTCAAGGAACTAAATGTGTCTCACAAATACGAGTTCAAAATATTAACTTCAATTTCAGAAGGTTAAAAATGAAAGAGAAAAATTGATGATCTGCAAATCTAAGGGGAGAGAACATGTGTAGGCTGCTTGCACTCATATCTAGGAAATCAAACATGCTGTCAGTGCTATGGTTTTAATTCATAATTAGGATTATTTTAAGTAAGACTATTTGACTTTTATTTTATATCCATTCCCTGAGCTTCTTATTGTTAAACCAAAACCTACACTGGGCATGTCATTGTGTTGTACATGTTTGTGAGTAACTAACTCTTGACTAATATACTGTATTCTACATATTCTTTACCAAATTCAGAAATAAGGCAGCTACATATTTCCATAGAGAGTTCATTCACCCTGAGCATGACCAAGGATTAAAAATAGACTTCTCATAGTTCACGAATTAATTTTCAAATGATTTGTAAAAAGGCGGAAAGTACCACTGGGATTTGCTGAAGATCTGGGTGGATAAGTGCTCATGCAATAACCAGTACTACCGTTGGTTTAGCTCCACTTGTATAACTTGCAAGGTTTGATTATTTAGCATCCTCATACCAAGAGATGGACTCTTTTGGTTTTAACATTCAGAAAAATAGCTTTGTAAATTCAAAAAGGTTAAAAGTTAAGTACTCAGATTGAACCTTTAAAATAACCATCTGCCTGTTTTGAACCAATATTTACGTTGCTCTTTTTTTCATTCTCAAAATGCAGTTAGAATTAAAATATATTATAAAAGTCAACTTTGAGGCAACTACTAAGGAATTTTTTTAAAAAATCTTACTCCATCCCTTATTCCTCATACTAAGGAAAAGGGAAGGTGAAACTCTTAGAATAATAAAACTAATGTTTAGCTTTTTGTTTGTACTTTATATTTGTAGTTCATGATTGTTGCAAGAGAATCTCTTGTAATTATTAGCTGTACCCTTGAGAAAACCTTCCAGAAGGCTATATAATAGTTGGCTAGGAAAAAAATGCATACTGTACTTATGTTTACATGCTTGTTTTTATTGTTAATTTCATTGACAGACCACAGGAGAATCACTTTACTGATGGTTACTCTGCACAGTCTAAGGGATTTAACAACATTACCTTTAGCCTAAACCAATCCATGAGGTGTTAATGCGGTGCTGTGGGGTTTTGTTTTATAGACCATGATGGTGATGTCTATTGTACAAAACCGTTTTCCTCTCAGTCACATTGTACTTGGTTTTTAAATTGCCTAAACAGAAAGGCCCTAAGTTTGGAAAGCTTCATTTAACAGATAAAAGTGACTTTGTATCAGATGAATAAATGGAAAACCACAGCAATTTGACTCGTTTGACCATGTTTGTCTTTAGAAGAAGAGTCTCATGATGCCACATGGGAAATTACTAGAGACAGTTGTTTCTGTGGTTGAGTGTTCCAAAGAAACTACTTTTAGAAGTGATTTTCCTATTGTCACAAACTCATTTTAAAACAATTAGCCAAAGTGACATGGTGTTACACATGATGCCATGTTTCTTCCATAGGTAATAAGATGACAAATTTAAAATGATAAATAATAATAACTACCCTTCCAAAAGAGTATAGGAAGTCTAAAAGGAAGCAATTTAGAGATACCAGCCTCTAAGACTTCATTAAAATTTTAGCATTTTCATAAATTTCAAAAAAGGCAAAGATTTTTGAAAATTTCAGCACTAAGTGAATATGAATTAAAGATGTGCTACATTACTTACCATTTTAGTAAATTTGTATTTATTTAGTGTTGTATGTTTTTGTCTGGTTGAATTAATGACTTACCATAGATTTATTTTTTCAAGAAGCTGCATAATATTGTACTAAGTATTGTACTATTATTCATGTATTTGATTCCTAACTTTGCATACTGAGTCTAGAAATTAGCAACCAGTGTGCATATAAAGATAGAACCACTCATCTTTTAAAGGGGTCTAAGTTTTGCTATGATTAGGAAAAAATATTGATATATTTCTTAGACTCCCATCATTAAACAAGAGTCATTGCTACTGGTTGCTGCTATTCTGTGGAGAACGATTTGAAATAATTGCCATTTGCATTATTTATTATTCTGTTGTGTGTTAAATGATTCCAGGTTATCAAGTGTGGACATAAAGATCAAGAAGCAGAAAATTGAATCTTTCATTTCTACTACTATTTAATAGGATATACACACAAAGCAGATACACACACGCATGGCATTTGCACTTAAGAATACTTTTAAAGCAAGTACTAGTCAACCAAATGTAAAAATTTATGGATGAGAAAGATATCTTTAATTTTTTATTCAGTTAAACACAAGTTAACTAACAATCATCTATCCGGTGTTCAATAATCCCCTATATTGTGTGATACAGACTTTCTCTCATTAATTTTGAATGCATAATGATAGGTGATTTCCTCCCTCTGTCACCAGGAAATGATCCATGATATCAATAGAAATTTTTATGAGAAGCTGTGTTTGTTTAATAAATTGCTGTATTCCCAGTATGAAAACCTTCCTTAGCATTTTTTTTCTTTTTTTCTTTTTTTTGTGCCAGGGATTGAACTCACAACATTGCACCTGCCAGGCAGGTGCTTAGGCCACTGATCTCAATCCCCAGGCCCCTAATATTTGGATCAAATCGTTTGAAACTGTGTATTTTCTAATTAATTTTATCTATAAAGCATCTAACATTAAAACTTTGCCATAAATATTGTTGCTTCATATAAAAGTTCACATCGATACTAGAGACAATCATGACTTTTACTGAAGAGTAAAAACTTTTCTGAAAACCAAGGTACGTTTTTATTTATAAAAAGAAGGATATTTGAATAGAAAAAAACACATGGGTGCATTTTTCAAGACTGAATCTTAAAAATCTGCAGACACTCCTCCAAAAAAAGGGAACATGTAAAAGATGAGCTACTAATGAAAATGTGTAGTTCTGATGTGAATGGGCATAAGAATATATACCCAGTTGGGAAAATAGCAAATATTGAAAATGCAAAAAAGTGCTCTGTACTTTCAAAGAGCACCAAAAAACTGAAGTAGAGGAAATATTTGGATCTGTTGTCCTGAGGCCAGAGGAAAAATTATAAAATAGATATCAATGGATGGTGAGTGTATATCATTACAAAACTAGTAGAATAAATTTAGTGAGCAGAAGCAAGTGCTCAAAGTTCAAGAGAAGGAAGTTGCCTGCAGGAGAGCATGGTGATGTTTGGGCACAAAAAGAAACTTTTAGGGCAATAAGTTTTCCATATCATAGATTACTTCTGCATATCTTTGTTACTACTTTTGGTGTTTTGTTTTCTTATTTTTGACTAAAGCGAGTTATTTTTATACTCTGAGTTAGTTTACCATAGCAGAAAACGGTCTAGTTGTGTGGCCGAACAATGAAGAGCTATCACCAGCTTCAGCTCTGAACTGTTCACCGACAAACCCTCACTGTGTATCTCAAATCACCAGGAAGTTGATAGTCATACTTCGTGGTCAAATTTTCTGCATATGGTAGATATTTTTCACATGTTGTATTAGGGCAGTGAAAACAAAGAAAAGTGTTTCTGTCACACTTAGTTTTCTTCAAGCACTTTATGAGCCTTGTAAAGCATAACATATATGCTTCACTATTAGAGTTGGAACAGATACTGTACTCCCTCCCAGAGATACCTTTATAACTCTGGTTTTGTTTTGGTCATATGCTAAAAAGAGAGAAAAACTAACATCAAGGAGATATCTATCTGTCTATAATAATGAAACCATGAAGAAACACAATTATTTAATATACTCTCACTAACTTTTTTCTGCATTTATCTAAACAATCACGTCTAACATTCCTCATTGCACCCTTTCTTTAATCAATGGGTTTAGGATTATTAAAATCCAGACCCTAAAAGATGAGGTTGAACTTTTTAATATAGCTGTGTTACAGCTTCACATAATATTTATGAAAATTAATTATTCAGAGTAGAAGGAATCCTGTTTAACCAGTACATTGTAAATCAAGTTGTTCATCTGTTTGCTTCTCTTTGATATTTTGAGTAATGCTAGCATAGATTCTCCCAAGAATGTAGACCCTTAAACAAGTTTACACAGATGTAAGGTTGTTTTGAAAAATTGACTCAAGAAATAAAAATAAAGGAAAGAGAATATCAAAACAAGGAAAGAGGAAAAATGCATTTAATAGTATGTTTTAAAAGTTACCTCTGTGGACATCTACACCTGATATCACCAGAATTTTGTAAAGATCAAAGAGCAGATAAATCAAGTAGTGCAATTACAAA
>RJWM01016688.1:0-44851 GCA_004363535.1 Dasyprocta punctata
GGCCATGAAAGAAAAGATCTCCTAAAAATAGTAAGGAACCAAGAAACAACAATTCAACAGCTGCAAGATGATGCCAAGAGAAATAACATAAGATTAATAGGGATAAATGAAAAAGCAGGGGTCAATACTAATGACCTGCGAAGACTATTCACAGAAATAATAGCAGAAAACTTTCCAAACATGGGAAGAGAATCTGAAATACAGGTAACTGAGGCATACAGAACCCCAATTAATCACAACCAAAATAAATCCTGACCCAGACATATAATAATAAGGGTATCAGAAATACAGCACAAGAACAAAATACTAAAAGCTGTCAGAGAAAAGAAACACATCACCTGTGAAGGAAAGCCTATCAGAATCACGGAAGACTTCTCAACACAAACCTTTAAGTCAAGAAGAGCTTGGAGTGAAGTATTTCAAATCCTGAAAGAAAAAAAACTTTAACCCAGATTGATGTACCCTGCAAAAGTATCCTTAAAAATTGATGGAGAAATAAGATACTTTCATGGCAAAGAAGAACTGAAGAAATTCATGGCCACCAAACCAACACTACAGAGGGTACTGAAAGACACTCTAGAAAGAGACAAAGATAGCCACAATCTTAAGAACAACAACGAAAGGAAACCACTAAGCAAGGCAAGTAATTAAACAGAAAATGTAGAAAACAAACAACAGAAAGATATCATGACACGGATGAGCCAGTACATATCAGTTATATCAATCAATGTAAATGGTCTCAACTCACCAATACAAAGAAACAGAATAGAAGAGTGGGTTAAGAAACAAAATCCAACAATATGCTGTGTACAAGAAACACATTTCACTCAAAAGGAAATTCACAGACTAAAAATCAAAGGCTGGAAAACAATACTCCATGCAACAGGAACCCAGAAAAAAGCAGGGGTAGCCATTATGTTTGCAGACAATGCAAACTTCAAACCGAGAATGATCAAAAGAGATGAAGAGGGGAAAACTTCAAGAGGAAGAGATCACAATCATAAATATATATGCACCGAATATGGGAGCACCCAACTATGTAAGACACTTCTTAATAGACATGAAAAACCAAATAAACAATAATACAGTTATAACAGGGGACCTTAACACCCCATTGTCACAGAGGGATAGATCAACCAAACAAAATATCAGCAAAGAAATAGCAGAACTGAACCAAGGTTGTGAACAAATGGACCTAGTAGATGTGTACCGAGTATTCCACCTATCAACATCAGAATACACATTCTTCCCAGCTGCACATAGGTCATTCTCTAGAATAGATCATATACTGGCCCACAAAGCAAGCTTAAGTAAATACAAATGAACTGAAATAATTCCATGCACATTATCTGACCACAGTGCAGTAAAATTGGAAATGAATGACAAAAAAACCTACAATAACTGCATAAACACATGGAGATTAAATAACACCCTCCTAAATAACCAATGGGTCACAGAAGAAGTTAAAGAAGAAATTAAACAATATCTACAATTGAATGAAAATGCAAATACAAATTACCAGAACCTGTGGGATACAATGAAAGCAGTCCTCAGAGGGAAATTTATAGCACTGAAGTCTCATATCAGAAAAACGGAAAGAACACACATAAACAACCTAATGCTGCACCTCAAACTTCTAGAAAAAGAAGAGCAAGTCAAGTCCAAAGCCCAAAGAAGGGAGGAAATTATTAAGATTAGAGCAGAAATTAATGCAATTGAAACTAAGAAAACAATACAAAAAATTAATGAATCAAAGAGTTGGTTCTTTGAAAGAGTAAGTAAAATTGATAAAACCCTAGCCAACCTTATCAAAAACAGGACAGAAAAAGCTCAGATTCATGCAATAAGAAATGAAAAGGGTGAAATCACTACAGACCTGGTGGAAATACAGAAGATCATCAACACCTACTTCGAAAACTTTTACTCACATATATTCAATAACACAGAAGAAATGGACAGATTCCTAGAAACCTATGAATTACCAAAGCTGAATCAAGAAGATGTAAAGCTACTGAATAACCCAATTTCAGTTAATGAATTGAAAATGTAATTAAGACCCTACCAACAAAGAAAAACCCGGGCCCTGATGGATTCACTGCTGAATTCAACAAGAAATTCAGGGAAGACTTAACGCCAACACTCCTCAAACTCTTCAATGAAATCGAAAGGGAAGCAAGTCTCCCTAACTCATTCCTGGAAACAACTATTACCCTAATACCAAAACCAGAGAAAGACCCAACCAAAAAAGAAAATTACAGGCCAATCTCCCTAAGGAACATAGACGCAAAAATCCTCAATAAAATTCTGGCAAATAGAATACAGCAAGTTATCAGAAAGATTATACACCACGATCAAGTGGGATTCATCCCAGGAATGCAGGGATGGTTCAACATACAGAAATCAATACATGTAATACACCATATCAACATGGCCAACGACAAGAACCACATGATCATCTCAATAGACACAGAAAAAGCTTTCAACAAAATCCAACACCTATTCATGATCAAAGCCCTACAGAAAATCGGAATAGATGGTCTCTATCTCAACCTGATAAATGCCATATATCATAAACCAACAGCCTACATCTTACTAAATGGAGAAAAACTGAAAACTTTCAACCTAAAATCAGGAACAAGACAAGGATGTCCATTATCACCACTCCTATTCAATATAGCTCTGGAAATATTAGCCAGAGCAATTAGACAAGAGAAAGAAATAAAGGGAATAAGGATAGGAAAGGAAGAAGTGAAATTATCATTATTTGCAGATGATATGATACTCTACATAGAAGACCCCCAAAAATCCATTAGAAGACTTCTAGAAGTAATATGCAAATCTAGTAATGTAGCTGGATACAAGGTGAACACTCAAAAATCAATAGCATTCCTGTACACAAACAACAAAGTCACTGACAGAGAAATAAAGGGAACCACAGCCTTCACTATAACATCCAAAAAAATGAAATACTTAGGAATCAATCTAACAAAGGAAGTAAAAGATCTATACAGTGAAAATTACATTACTCTAAAGAAGGAAATCAAAGATTTCAGAAAATGGAAAGATATTCCCTGTTCATGGGTAGGAAGAACAAACATCGTGAAAATGGCCATTCTCCCAAAATTATTATACAGATTTAATGCAATCCCAGTCAAAATACCATTTGCCTACCTCACAGAGCTAGAGAAAGCATTCCTGAAATTCATCTGGAACCAGAAAAGACCTAGCATAGCAAAGGCAATTCTGGGCAACAAAGGGAAGGCAGGAGGCATCACAATCCCTGACTTGAAACTATACTACAAAGTTACTGTGATAAAATCAGCATGGTACTGGAATCAAAACAGACCTGAAGATCAATGGAATAGATTAGGAGATGCAGCCACAACTATACAAACACACTTAGCCACCTCATCTTTGACAAAGGGGCCAAACATGCACATTGGAAGAAAGACAGCCTCTTTAACAAATGGTGCTGGAGAAACTGGCTTTCTATATGCTGTAAACTAAAACTAGATCAATGCCTATCACCATGCACTAAAATAAAGTCAAAATGGATCAAAGATCTGAATATAAAAACAGAGACACTAAACTTACTAGAAGACAGATTAGGTAAAAATCTTGATGACATAGGAGTAGGCAGAGACTTCATGAACAAAAATCAGATTGCACGGGAAACACTTCCCAGAATCAACACCTGGGATCTCATCCTACTAAAAAGTTTTGCATGTCAAAGGAAATCTCCAACAGAGTGAAAAGAAAACCCATGAACTGGGAAAATACCTTAGCCAATTGTCCATCAGACAAAGGACTTCTATCTAAAACACATAAAGAATTAAAAGAAATCAGGTCCCTAAAATTCAAGGACCCAATACAAAAATGGGTATCTGAGATGAATACACACTTCTCAGAGAAAGAAATACAAATGGCAAATAAATATATGAAAAAATGTTCAACATCAATGGTCATTTGGGAAATGCAAATTAAAACAACGCTGAGATTCCATCTCACCCCAGAAAGAATGGCCAAGTTTAAAAATCAACCAACAGCAAATGCGGAGGGGCTGTGGGGAAAAAGGAACTCTTTTCCACTGTTGGTGGGAGTGTAGACTGGTGCAGCCACTGTGGAAGTCGGTGTGGAGATTCCTCAAGAAGCTAGGATTGGAGGTCCCATTCAACCCAGCTATCCCACTTCTGGGCATTTTGCCAGAAGAATTGAAAACATCATACCACAGTGATATCTGTGCACCTATGTTTATAGCAACCCAATTTGTAATAGCCAGATCTTGGAAACAACCCAAGTGCCCATCAATCAAAGAATGGATAAAAAAGATGTAGCATTTTTATACAATGGAGTACTACTCAGCTATTAAGAAAGATTGCATTGAGACTTTTGTAAGTAAATGGTCACGACTTGAGACCATACTCGTAAGTGAGATAAATCAAACCCACATGTGTAAATACCGTATTATCTCCCTAGTGTAAGAAACTGACAAAGTATATATGATCCAAAATCTATAATAAATACTACATAAGGGTAAAAAACAGCTCAAAAAGCAACAGTAACTGGGAAGGGAAAAGGCGGAAAGAGAAAAAGGAAGAGGAAAAGATATAAACCTGTATATATGTATATGTAAAATAACTAAAATGAACACATTGCTGAATCTATTCATTATTGAGAAAGAACAATTAATGCTCATGATTAGATCAATTTTACATGTCTATATCTGTTAATGTAAGTAGCCATTTTAAAGATAACAATACGCAATATTGTAACCATTGTCAAGTTTCTATCATCTGATTTTGTAAACCTGTAATGTTACTGTTGTGTATTTACTCTAGTCATTTGTCTTTTTTGCTTGTTGTCTTTGTTTTATATGTCTTTTTTCTGTT
Source organism: Dasyprocta punctata (assembly GCA_004363535.1). Taxonomy (NCBI): domain Eukaryota; kingdom Metazoa; phylum Chordata; class Mammalia; order Rodentia; family Dasyproctidae; genus Dasyprocta; species Dasyprocta punctata. Next base: position 4,890 of record RJWM01016688.1, read on the forward strand.
TTTTCTTCGCTTAAATAAAAAAAAAGAAATCATCATTTGATAATCTTCCTCATCTTAAGTGACATGTTTGTCAGATGTCACAGCTTTAGTAGACCAACTTTCATGTAATAATTAATCACTCCAATGCTTTGGCCAGAAAGTGACTTTCTGAATAATAATTTGTGTATGTACAACACATATTTATTAAAAAACTAAGATTTTATAGGTTTTAAACTAATTTTCAATAAAATCATTGTTATTTTAGATGCCAAATCCCATGGACAGAAACATCAGGGAATTGCACGTGGTTATATTGCCTCTGAGAGTCAAAAATGGAAATTAACCCCAATTTTTAGAACTACTGTCGGTGCTGGTGAGCCTGCTGGCTCCAGACTCACTGCACCTTGATGATTTCTGCCCCACTGACTGCCGAGCAGGATGGATTCATGAACAGCGCTACAGACGCAGGATCCACGCAGTGCTTAGTAGGAAGTTAACTTCATGGCTTTTATGATGAAAGTCTGGGGAAGTACAAAACAGTAAATGTAACTGACCTTAGAATTCTTAGAGAACAAAAATGAAATAGACTGAAAGTATAGGATTTAGTGTTAGGAAAATAAACATCCCTTCTTTTCTAATGAGGCTGATACATTTGGGCCATTTATAATACTCCTACCTAGTTTATAAACATACATTATATAGCCTTCAGATCCTTCCCCAGAAATTGTTTGCCCATGGGGCATACAAAAGAAGTTCGAAGTATAAAAAGGATTGTTTGAATTCCTAACTACAACAAAATGAACACAAAATATACCCAGTGTCATTATGGTCTAATGAGTGAAATGTCACGTCATTGTTTGGACCCCATATGTGCCCCACAGGCCATGTGTGGAAAGACTGGTCACCAGCCTGCGGCACTATGGGGAGGTGGTAGAAACTGTAATGGATGGAGAGCCTTGGGAGAGCAAAGTAGGTGGCTGGAGATATCTCCTCCAAGGGGACATCAATTTCAGGCCCTCTTTGCTCCTTTGATTCCTGACCACCGTGAAGTGAGCAACTTCGTGCCCCAACTAACTATAGGCCAAAGACAACAAAGTATCTAGTCACAGCACGAAAATCTAGCTCAAACAGTGGCTATGTTGGACCTAATTATTTTCATCTACTTCCACAAGAAATAAGTTTTTAAAAAAGTGTGTATTTAAGCATGTGTTTGTATGTGAGCGTCAGTGTGTATCTTGCTACAGGACTAATGATACTGGATTTGTTAGCTAATTAATTTATAGTTCTGGGTGTGGCAGAATGGATTTACTGAAGACAGAAGCCTGACCTGGGGTCATCAACAAATAGGTTTGTAGTCTGAATGAAATAGCAAAGGGCAAGGGACGCTTGAAGCTTGTTGCTTTCTGCTTACCCTGCCACAGACTGTTTCAAAGTTGCCATGCTGCCCTGCCTTGGAACCAAACGATTATGAGCTGAAACTTCTGCAAACTGTGAGCTGAAACAACTCCTTTCTGTTTTAATTTGTGGGTGACCAATATTGTCTCTTAGCAAAGAGAAAAGTAACAAAGACAACCTACATCTGTTTGAATGGATTATCAGAAGGACGATAGATAAGTTGTATTGGCCATTGACCAGCATGTGGAGAAAAAGGAAGTCTTTCATACTGTTGGTGAGAATGTAAATCAGCACAGACCTGGTAGAAAACCCTGTGCAGCTTCCACCCAAAATTTACAAATAGAGCTTCTATCTGACTGAGCAGTCTCACCAGTGGGTATTTATCTGAGAGATACAAAATCACAATGTCAGGAGATACCTTGTATTCTTTGCAGCATTATTCAAACAGTCAAGAAAAAGAATAAACCTAAATTTCCATAAGTGATTGAATGTATAAAGAAAATGTGGTATAAACCCAGAAGAGTGGAGTAGTCTCAGGTACTTGGAAGGCTGAGGCAAGGTGATCGCAAGTTTCAGGCAAGTTTGGACAACTTAGAAAGACTCTGTCAAAAAAAATTTTTTTTGAATGCTCAGAATATATAGCATCTCTGGGTTCAATCCTCAATTCCATAGCAAAAAAAAAAAAAAGAAAAAGAAGAAGAAGAAGAAGAAGAAGAAGAAGAAGGAGAGATGGAAGAAAAAGAAAATTTAGTGCCAGTATGGTGGCTCACACCTGTAATCCTAGCACTTGGTAAACTGAGACAGGAAGATTGCTGCAGTTCTGAGACCAGCCTGGATGACACAGCTAGACTCTGTCTCAAAAAAAAAAAAATGTGTATATATATATATATATATATATATATATATATATATATATTTAGGAACATTATTCAACCTCAATAAAAAAGAATCCTATCACTTGAGACAGCATGAATGAACATGGAAGACATTATATTAAGTGAAATAAACCAACTTCAGAAAGATAAATACAACATGAACTTAGGCACTTTTGCAAAAGTTGAAGTCACAAAAGCCTAGAATAGGTTAATTACTGTGATCATTAATTGTGATACATCAGCTCAGTTGATAAAGCCTAGATTAGTGTTTCACAGAAGAAGGTGGGCCTGTGAATGACTGACATACATGCCAGCAAATAGGGAAGAAGTCTCCACCTAGATATGGGGGCAACAGTCAATAGGCTTTCAGCCTGGGGAGAACAAAAGGGAAGGAAGCAGGAAGTGAGGTAGTTTTGGAAGAGTTCTAGTTTGGGCCAACTATAGTTGGTCTCCAGTTTATTCAGACTCACACTGGCCACTCTATGGTGAGCCTGCAGATCTTCAATTTTGGGATGGCATGCACCCTTGATCCCTTTTGTTCTGTGATTTTCATCTTGGACTGATCAGCTCTGGGTTCCTCTGGCCCTCCAGTCCATAAGCAGGCATGGGAGACTCTGTCACCACTTATCCATAAATATCCTTATTACATTTCCTTGCAAAACTATACATGTATTTTCTATTGATTCAGTTCTTCTAGAGAGCCACAAGTAACAGAATTAATAAGGATTGGGAGAGATGGTAGAAGGTATTGGGTATGCAAAATCTCAGACAGGAGAAACTTGTTCATGGTATCTGTTATACAACATGATGACTACTATCAGTGACAACATATTGAATACTTAAAACTGCCTTGAAGCACAGATTTTAAGTGTTTTAAGAAGAACAAGAAAAATAGTAAGAAAAACAGTAAGTATGTGAGGTAATGCTCATGTCTACAAATTTCAAAACACCACACTCCACAAATATGCACTATATTCTATTGGCAAATTAAAGTTAAATAATTTTAAAGTATATACTGTTTGTATAATATATTGCAATAACACATTATTGAATTTCTTAAACAAGTGATATACAATTTTAATTCTTTAAAATATAGGAATAATTCCCCTACTGTTTGATTGCTTGATCATTTTTATGCCTAGATCTTCTAAGCTGAACAACTACTTCTAAGATAACAAGATATACTATATTAACTAGTGCTAATTTCCCACTATTGTTTTTAAATTCTGTATCATTGCTATCCTTTTTTCTGTTTTGCTTTTTAAAATAAAAATATCAACTTTCCTATTTAAAAAAATATAAGAATAATTGAATTTTCTGTGTCATATAAACTAGCAAAAATAAGAAAGTCACATCAACTGATTATTAATTCCAAGCTATATTTGCCTTCCACCAGGAATACATTATGATATACAATGAGATTTTTGAACTTACTCTAAATTTTTTAAATGTGTATTTGATAGCAACATAGCTTCTCTCTCCATTTTGGTCTGAGAATAATATAGCAGGTGAAATCCAAAGATACGTATCAGCCCATAACCTAAGACAAAGATGTTACAATTATCTAAGAAAATGAATTGAAACACAGTGGTTAGGCTTTGTAATAACTACTTGAGTCAGATCTTGAAATATCTTTAATAGCCTCACTAAGGCATGGGCAGAAATGGTCTTTGGATTAATGATGTTCTTGATGTTCCTTGATGCTTCTTACTCCTGAATTAATGAGGTGGAGAAAACTGCTGGTGTCAGCAACAAAAGTAAATACTGTACATCAGTTCAAGAGGAAACGCAACAAGTTTTCTACAAGGAAGGAATCAGCAAAGCTATCATCACGGCATTTTATTCTCATATATATTTTATTGTTTTGGAAGATCTAAGAAATAGGATAACCATTTTCCTTATTTTCAGCAATCAGCACCATAGCTTATTTTTCTTCATCTGTAACACTTTCCATATTCTAATGGTTTTTGTTTTCCTTATTTAGAAACCTCATTTTTCTAAAAAGTATATCCAAAATTACTTAGCAAAACAGTTTATGGAAGGACATTTATCATCAAAGTTGTATTGTATTAACTTGTAGAGATACTGTAGTATCTTGTTCAGGGAAACATTGTCCTCTTTGTGGAATCATACTTGGTAGAAACGTTCAATAAGTGCACACACTGTAAATTTAATGCTATCTTGAGTGTTTCAAATGAAAAAAATTCTCATTGGAAATAATACTTTTATAATAAACAGATTAATTAATATGAAAAAACAGGGATCATGGAAAGAAACTTATTTTAAAAGTGCTAGTTGTCATAAAATTTAGAAGTTTTTTATTTTGGGGCTACATTGTTGGACAATGTTACTTATATTTAGAAAGTCCTAAATTACCTATATTTAGACAAAAACATTCACCTCTTCTTAAATATTTATTATAAAAGTAGAAGTACTGGAGAAATGATTGTAGTAGGTATGAAAGGCTTATAGTAAAATTTATAGGCTTAAAGTTCACTGTTACAACATGTAATTAATTTAACTTTAGTCATTCTCTATAAAGTAAACCCCAAATAGATTACAATCTTCCAACTCAACTCAATTAGCATATTTTAAAGAATATATACTAGACCCTGTATATATATAGAAAAAAACTGGTTCGGTGCTCAGAAATTATTTCTGCTTGCACCCAGAGCAATGAGACGTATTTTTCTGCCTCCTTTGTTGGAAGAACAATATGACTGAGAGACTGCCATCAAAATGTTGGTGGACGTGATGTACACTACAGCTAAAACTAACGCACTGAAAAAATGATTTTGCTGTCCTTCAGACCTGTCTACCTTTGCTTGCAAGGTGGAGATTTGAAAGCCTACTCCTGGATTCTAGAGGAGGGAGGAGCAGCTTGATAGAGACCTTGACCTCTTACTGGTTTCCCATGAAGAACCACCCATGGACTACTCTCCCGTGCATTTTTCCTATATCCTATTTATCCCTTTTCCAAGTACAAATTTATTTAAAACATAAATAGATGCTTTGGATGGTAGTCAACAAGTGCTCCAGAATAGCAATGGAAATACCTGAGGAATCATTTCATTGTCTATTTTAGACATCAGTGCAAGCAAGCTATAAAGGTAGGGGGGGACTATTTTTCTAATATAAATAAATACTAGAAAGCAAAAAGAAAGGAAGAAAGAAAGAAAGAAAGAAAGAAAGAAAGAAAGAAAGAAAGAAAGAAAGAAAGAAAAAGAAAAGGCCAGAAAATAGAAAATTTCTTGAGGACAGTGAGTACTTTCACCTCTCCCTGCCCCTTTAGCCTATCACAGCTAGGAAGGGTTTACTGGTTAAATGATCATTCATCTTATTTCTGTTTACACAGTCACTTCTCATTTGCTTTCTTTGTGGGAGCAGTGGCTTTTCCTATGACTCACTTCTAATGTTAGAAATACACTAATTGACTTCTTCCCATTTCCCTCAAGGAAAGCTCCTAATTACTATCAGGGTCACTTTTGTTCTTTCTTTGATGTTTAATTTTGGTAATTCCAGAAAAGACAAGCTCCACTGAAATCTTTAAATTACAATGATCTGTTACCTTGCTACGTTTGAAGAGGCACTATTGTGTATTATCAGTGCCACCTTGGAGTCAGAATACCTGGGAGTTCATGTTTGAGAATTTCACAAATTGGCTTTTTAATTGATGTATCCTGGCTCCAAGTTCTTTAAAACAAAAGCACGGGACCAGGTGATACTTATTTTTAAATAACTATTGAATAGATAAAAAACAGCAATTCTAAAAATACCTTTGAGGGTTAAGAAAACAATGGAATGAACGACTTTCTACCCATTAACATTAGAAAAACACATAACCGTTATCTTTGAAGACCATTTTAATGCATCTCAACCCATTGTCACTCCTTACTTTTCTGACAATAAAACTGTACTGAATTTCCCATGTTATTCACATTCATTATTTTACAATTTTACAATATGATTTTGAAATATGTGTTAGGTAAAAATTTTAGGCATGGAAAAATCACAGCTATAAGTTTCTTTCTGAATCTATAACTGCAACAACGTCAATCTATTTGTAGGGTGCTTTCTTACATTTTGGAAATACAGGATTTTGTTTTTCTCTTTCTGGCGGTCTGAGGTTTCATGTAAACATATTTTACACATAGATAATTTAATAATTTGGGTTTACTGGGACTCCTAAGTGGAGGTCAGATGCCTTTCATTAATTCTGTAAAATTCTAAGGTAACACTTTTTTTTTCTTTCACTTTTTTATTCTATCAGAGTATCCTCAATCTGTTTACACAGTTTTTATTTTTACTTTCTTCTGTACTTTCTTTTGCATCAGTTTTGCTTGGATCCATTTTCCTACTGTTGGCTATTATTACCCTTAGGGCTAACCCTAAAATTATGTCTCCATTTTTATCACTTGAGACTCTGTTTTTTCAAATTTTATTTTGCTTTTTCTGTAGAGTATTTCTTTCTGGTCTTTACTGCTATTGGAAATTTCTACTTTTACTTCAGTTTCTGAAGTTTATCTGAAGTAAAGGTAGGAATTATTCTATTCATTTACAACAGTCATTTAGAACCTGTAAATAATTACAGAATGGGCATTTGTATAACTTCTTCCCCACATCCCATAGCTAACTTCTATCCAGAACTTTATAGCAATGGTTCCTAATTTTCTGAGTTTTTCCCTAAAAAAAAAAAAGAATGCATATTTGTTACTGATTTTTGAAACAAATAAATGAAATCATTTGATTCCATTAAACTTTATTCAGCATATATGCTGTGCCATTCACTCATTTTTGTTTTATTAGTTTTAATTTCATTCAGTTATATTACTACACATTAAAATCATAGTATTTCATATATATGTATTATTTACTTTTTTATTATCTTTGTTGGATGTTAGGCTGATTCTTGTTTGGTGTCTATTAAACGCATTGCACTACTTTGAATAGTTGAAACAATTGTATTTTAAGTCACAGCACAAATACTTGTTCATAGGTTGCATAGAATTTCAAATTTGCTCCATGATGTAAAACTGTTTTCCAAATTTGCTGTGTGTGCCTGTTTCTCTCTCATTGGCAGTGTGTGACTTTTCTCTACTGTGACATTCTCCCAAACATTTGATGGTATCAGTTTATCTTATTTTAGATTTACCTACCCATATATTGAATTCTCACTTTGCTTTTAATTTATGAGTAACGTTAAAAATCCTTTCCTGTCATTATGAGACATAGGTTATCGTCTTCCTAAATGTCTTTGTTAAGGTGAATATTTAAAATCTTTTCTCACTTTATTCATTTTTGCTCTATAAAATATTCTTAGAATATTTGTTAACAGTATCTTTTTGTACTGCCTGGCTTGCCTTTCCTATCTGTTAATGGATGTCTTTGTTAACATAAGTTCTTAGTTTTAACACTATCCACGTAAGCTTTTCTTTTAGGATAAATATTAGTCTTTCACTTAAGAACTCTTTCCCTTCAATTAGTAGTGCATGCTGGTCTTTTCCCTTCAGCCCTTCCATATGTTCCATCATGGACTCTTTCCTATAATACCTACAGTGCATTTCATATGGAAATTTGGAAATGCTGAGTGTCAGAAGACTTACATACTCCATTTGAAAATCCAATTTTTCTAGCTGCATTTATTAAAAGGATGTGTCCCTCCTCCCTGCCCTGCTGTGACAACTCTGTTGTAAATCTGTTCTCATAAATGAGTGTCAGGTTCCCCTGTACTCGCCAATTGTTGTTTCTACTGAAACAAGCAATTCCATGTTTTCTAGAACGTTGTTACATCCAGTGGAACCATTCTTCTTACTTTATTCTTTCAGTCGTGAGTCTGATTAGCCACTTCTATTTCCTCATGAATTTAGAATTTGTAGATCTCCTAAATAAAGCTTACAAGGATTTTGATTTGCAGCATATTCTATTTGTAGTTATGTAGTCATCTGGCAGTAGATGAATGTGGAAAGTTACAATCGTTGCAATTTTGGGCATCTATTTATTTGCTTTTCTTTCATTATCTCACGTATTTTGCTTAGAATTTTGTTTCACATTATGTTAGAATTGATCCTAAATAAATATTAGTGTTTTTCTGTTATTATAAATGTTATTTTATTAATTTTTGCATTCATTATGACTTTTGTGTGTTAACACAAATGATTTAGCATAGTGAGCTTTTTTCCTGGAAAGATTGCTGATTTTCATATTTTTTGATAATTTACTCTATTTTTTGATATTTAATATACAGTATGATGACATCAGCAAGCAATAAATGTGGAGTGTCTTGCTTTCTAATTTGCAAATGATTTTCTGATTTTCATTATCACCACACTTTGTTTATGATTCTTTTTTAATTTTCCTAAATTTGCTCTTTAACTGTTATCCACTTTTCTGTACTAATTAATTCAATCGAATGTACATTTTTTTCCTTAAAGATGTCTTTGTTATAGAATAGAGGTCTGATTTACAGCATTTTCATGTTATTTCTGGTCAAAACTGTTCTAATTGCCACCGTGACTTCTTGTTTCCCCTTTTTTAAATTTAGAAGTATATTTATTTCTAAACATAAGAGAATTTATTTCCAGGTTATCGACAATGTATTTGGAGGATGTATGATCTATAAATTCAGTCTTTTAGTGTTGCCAAAATATACTACCATTTGGCCATATCTATAAGACCCCATGTTTTTTGTTTGTTTGTTTGTTTGTGGCACCGGAGATGAAACTCACAGCCTCGCACCTGCCAGGGCAAGCACTTAAGCCACTGAGCCAAACTCCCAGCCCCAGTTTTTTGAGGCAGGGTTGCACTATATAGCTCAGGCTGGCCTTGTGCTCGAGTTGCAGCCCAAACTGGCCTCGAACTCACAACGCTCCTCCTACCTCAGCCTCCCAAGTGCTGGCTTTAAAGGCGTGTGCCACCACACCGGCTGACCCCATGTGGTTTTTAAAGAGAATGCATTTCGCTATTGTTGCACCCATATGCTGTATATGGAAATTAATGAGTTGATGAAATCTTTGGAAGCTTTCATTTTACTTCAGAATAGCTATGTACTTATTTCATCAATAACGAAGGTTTCCAATAGGGTGGTGAGTTTTTTTTTCTTTTCAGATGTACCAATTTTTTGGTTTATATATGTTGATGTTATATCATTAAATATATGTATATATATATGCTGTTTTATATTTCAGTGGGTTTAAATATTTATCTAGGGGAAATGCCATTTTTATATGTGATATATATTTTCTCAACTTTTTAAATTCTATTTTGGTAGAATGAAATTTCATGAATTTTCATTTGGTTAGTATTTATACTATTTCCTATACTCTACTTTCTATAAATCTATTTTACATTTTTTTGTAAGTGTTACATTGCTTAATTTTAATTTGGCACATAGCTAAAATGCTTTGTGTTTATTGAAGACCAAATTAGATTCATACTTTAAAAATTTATCACATATTTGTTATAAATTACCATCTTGCTACATGCTTAGATACGTTTCATAAAGCTCTAGCTTCATTTTTTAAAGAAATTTAGGGAGTTTTTGTATGGGCTGAATTTTGTGTGCCAAAATTCATATATTGAACTCCTGACAACTAATGTGACTTTAATTAGAGGTAGGGTTTTCAAAATTTACTTATGGTTAATATCATAATAGTGGTAGGCTCATCAAACATAACTAGAGTCTTTACAGGAAAAGGGCATAGGGAGGTATGCACCCCAAGAAAGACGTAAACAGGAATGTTAGGTCCACTTCTGAGAAAATAGATTAGAGACTTTTTTTAAAAAAAATCCTGGTTTTATCAGCAGAAGTGAACCAGTGTACTGCTGTTTACATCTGTGCCACTCCATGTTCTTAATTGTGCAATTCCTTTCCTTGCCTTTTTGAATCTCCATACTTATATTTCCTCACACATCTGAGACAGTCACTTGACTTCACAGCAGAAAAACTGGTCACATATCATAATTTAATTTTTCTATTATGAATAATGGATCTTGCTATGAACATGCATGGACAAATTGGAGTAGTATAAAGCCACTAATTTTGTCTATTCTTTATGGCACCAATAGAAAATCGGTTTATTTCTATTTTCTTGCTTAGATAATATGTGTGATAGATCCATAATCACATTTCCAGGCCTACCCGAAAGGGAATCTGAGAAATGTAGCCTGTACATTTTTAATTTCTGTAATTATGAAGACTCACTAAAATGGGTTTTGAGTAGATATTAACCCACCACTTTTAAATAGCATCAGATTTCGTAGATTTGGTAGGTGTTAACTAACAAAAAGATCCTACTTGTTACTTTTTCCAGTGGGAAGAGAGGTAGCAATGCTGCAAGGTAATGAAGCAGAGTATAGACATCCAATTCAAGAGGATTGTCAGGAAGACACACACACAGAATGCCAATGTAGTAAGGAAGCTAGAGAACCGTATTAAAAGAGGCTGGAATGATCAGAGTTGTAAACCAGAGCTAAGAATAAGATTCAAGTAGGTAAAAGACCTCTGGTGACACTGCTGAGTGAAGTTTCTAGAGTTTGTAGAAACAAAGGAAATTGCCAAAGGGTTAAAAGTGAAGGATTCGCTGTCTTTCTGGGCTAGAGTAATAACTGAATATTTTCTTCAAGCCAATATTTCTCTATGTTTTAGGAAATTTCAAAACAACATACAAACCTGGCACACACCTGAAGAGAAACCTTACGCAATTATGGTTACAGAACAACAAAATCCAAACAATGTAGCAAAAAGAGATACGTCCTTCTCAATATTTCAGAACAGAGCATCTGGCAGAAGAAGATAGGAAACAACTTTACACATCAGTGAAAGATTCTTCCAGGTAATAACTGGTCTGAAACTTTTTGTTGTGAGTTATTCATTCGAAGGTAATGGAGGTCTCCAAAGTCACTCTGACTCCAGGTGATAAAAGACATTTTTGTAGGGTTCTCTTAGGACAAGTTTGCTGTAGGCTTTTTGCGTATCACAGAGGAGTTCAGAGTGCATCAAGGTAATGCTGTAACAGAGAAAAGTAACAGAAACATCTAACATTCAATTAATGTAATACACGGCGCTGTGTCGTCAAACAGAAGCTCTGTGTGCTTCACCCTGATCTTGCATAGAGGCCAGCGAGGTATCGAGTCTTGGGAGAGGGGCAGTGCGGGCTTCCGATCTCTCCTCCTGAGTCTCTGCTTCAGGGACCAGGGAATCGGGGTTCGCCACGCCCCCCTCAGACGCTAGCGCAGCGCTTGAAACACGCAAAGGGGCTGCCTCTGTCCTCTGTGCACTTTTGGGGCTCACTCACCCCGGAACATAAAAGAATTACATCAGAGGTATAAAGCAGAATCTCAACCTCTCCTACCGTGAAGGAGAAGAAAAGAAAATCAGTTAAGCATGCTTCCGGTGCATTGAAGCGCACTGCTACTCAAGGCTAGTACAGTGGTTTTCCTTCTTAGCAAGGGTGGACACGCAGAAAGAGCCCCGTGTACCCCTTCTTCCAGTTTTTGTGTCTTGCCTGTGCCAGCCTCGAGCTGAGTGAGGAGAGAAGCGTTATCTTTGATCTCGTTATCATCCTGCAGGCTAAATATTAACAAGATGGAAACCTTTTTGTTTTTTTCTCTTTATTGGCTAAAAAAACTGAAGGTGTCTTATTATTATCAAAGAGTGAGCAGAAATGCTCTGGGACCAGCTAGAAATTGTATTTTGGGTCAGTATAACTGTGCACCCGGAGAGAAAACGTGAATAAAACATGTAGGGGAAAACATGTTTGATTTATGGTGACACTGTAAGAGCCCTGCTTTTTCAACAACTGCACGTGCACTGACTTTGTCCCTTTCCCTTAGCACAGGTTCTTCAGTCGGATCCGCTCTTATTTTTCTAACTAAACCAGGTTGGGTTGATCTTCTCTGGTGCCCGACTGTACTGGATAAGCAATGACTTCTTATTCTGAACAGCTCCCGATTAGCTCAGCAGTCCTTGCAGCACCAAGTGCAAAGGACGGTGGAGTAGACGGCCGCTAGCTGCCCACTGCACTGCCTGGCCACTCACTGAACTCGCTGCCCCCGACTGCAAGAACAACCTCCTGTGCGTCTTACCCAAGACTGGCTACTCAGACACGTGGCCCGCCCGGACAGCTGAGTAAAGCTATCCGTCAGGGCAACGCAAGATGTGTCCTTCCTCACTGCACTGGTCTCCTGGCTCTCATTAACAATCTCTGACAAATTTGCTTAATTTTCTGTTGTATTGAATGTTGCTTTATGCTCTCATTTAGAAGAAAAGAAGAATGCTTTGGATTGGGCCATTTTACAGGAAGAGGATGCTTTTCAGTCAAAATCTTCTTAAAACATTTTGTAGCATGCAGCGTTAAACTTTCAAGAGCTCTTTGCCTCCTGGTATACTTCATTAATTTGCACTTGTATCGGAAATATACAACCAGTAACATAGACAGGGCATGCACATGTACACCTGTACGCATATATACAACACAAATAAGGGTGTCAATTTAAAAAATGAAGTGTCTTTTAAGTTTGCTGTGAATTTTTTTTTTTACATTATATGCAGGAAACTATGATTACAGTACCAGTCTTTTATTTGAGATATTGAGTTTATATTTATATAGCTTCAGTGCACATTAATACGTCTTTAAAAGGTTATAAAAGGCACTATCTCCTCCAAAATCTAAATATCAAAAGTTGGTTTGAGCTTGTGCAGGGCAATGTATTCACATTCTAGTACCTGTGCGAGGAATAAGTTACCCTTTTGTGCATTAATTCCGTGTTCTTTCATTCCCGAAACTCATGGGAAGCCAGCTGGGAAGAACTCCCCTGGGTACTGATGCAGAATAAATGTTTCAAGTGAGATAAGCCATCTATCTTCCTTCTCTGGAGAGATTCTCCTCTTAGTTATCTTTGCTTTTGTGGTTTCCTCATTTTCCAGCTGAGGTTGGGGAGAAAACATTATAAAGGAAGAACTGAGGGAACGAATTAGGGACTTTTTGCTTTAAATCCTGGTTTTATCAGCAAAAGTGAACCAATATACTGCTGTTTACATCTGTGCCACTTCATGTTCTTAAATGTGCAATTCCTTCCCTTCCCTTTTCGAATCTCCATACTTATATTTCCTCACACATCTGAGACAGTCGCTTGACTTCACAGCAGAAAAACTGGTCACCATACCATAATTCATTTTTTTCTTCCCTTGCTTCCTTTGGCCCAATTCTCTCTTATTCCTTCTTTATTCTTCTGAGTCTCAATTCTCTCTGCTCAAAAATTTACTTTGTGCCACTCTTATTTTTCTGAGTGGAGTCCTCTTAATCTCTGCAGCTGAGCTCTCATTTTTCTCCCACTTGCTTAGCAAAATGCTTGGCAGTGAATAGGTACTCCAAAGATGCAGCAGAAAAGCTCTTTCCAGGAAATGGCAATAGAGTAGTTTTCGAGTTATCTCCCTTACAAGTTTACCTGGAAATGATTTAGTCCCAGCATCATTGTTAAAATTAAATCATATAAAATATATAAAATATAAGTAGAAACAGAGAAGTAGTTGTTGAAATAAATGAGGTAGAGGGAGGGTTGGAGACCAGCATGATTATTTCAATCTTATCAAAAGGATGCCCATGGAATCCTGCAACGATCAGGTGGACAGTTTGAGACTCACTCTCAATGGTAATTAGTTATATGTAGAGGGACTCCTGGCTCCGTCTGAGGTCACAGAGGAAAATAAAGCTTCATGTATCTTGGAAAGAATCAAAATGGAAGGGAAAGCATGTTCAAAATTAAATAAAATTTAAATGGAGAAAAAAACTTTAAATAGAATGTTGTTTTAATTTGAAGGTTGGTTTGATGAAATCATGATCCACCGGGATAAAATGCCCCTAAAGTAGTTTCTTTTTCTCCTTTGTGCTCTCAAATCTTGTTATTTTCACAGTATTTATTTGTTAATGAAGAAGAGCATTTTCATGCCAAGTAATTTTGGTAACTAATGTATAGTTCATAAAAATAAATGCTTGGCTCTATCCTTTCATCTATCAACTTGGCACTTCCTGTATATTCCATATTATGTACTTATTAGTTTTACCCTAAAACAGCAATGCTGAGGTCATTAATGTCATTATTATTACCAACTACAATTTAGAGTTTATTTACTTATGGTATTTCCTGAGGATTATCTTACCTATAGTAGTCAAACTTCTGTATTTTCAAAGTTCTTGCAAAGGTGAACGATCACATACATAATATATTTTTGGTTTTGGCATTGGTTTGAGTAAATTTGTAGAAGGAAGGTTCACATATACTTTAAATAAGTATTGCAATCTTGATGACTATATTACTTTGCATTTTTCACCAGCAATACGGAAGTCTGTTTCCCTATGAAGCAGTGTTACAAGCATTCTATGCTATGAAAGATCTAAATATGATAGGTGAGATACGGCATATCGATGCCACTTTAATTTTTATTTGAATTATACTGAGAGAGTGAGCATTCTCATGGAGATACTCTGTGAACTGCATAGTCTGACACTGTGCCCACTTTTCTTTGGGTTTTTGGTCTTCTCAATACTGAGAATCATGTTATTTATCAGGCATCTGATCCAGGTCTGTGGATCTGTGTCTGGAGGCAGAATAGATCCCAGGTAGTCAGGACTTCACTCACATTGTTGTCAAGAGGGGACACAGTTGAATTTTCTAGCCATCACTATCTGTTGTAGAACAGAGGCCCACAAGCCTACCCCAGTAACTCAGATGAACTTGTCTCCCTCTAGATTTCCACACAGGTAAGACTGCTCTCAGATTATAGCTGAGAGGACAGTTTCAGGACAATTAAGAGACCCTGTCCAGGAGAAAGCTGCGGGGCCTGTCACAGATGGGAGCGACTTCTTCCAGGTTGCTTGGCAAGTGGTTCTAGTGTGAGGACCCACGCTAAATGGTGTTAAAGTGAAGGAGGGGATGGAAGAGTTTCCACTTCAGGAGTTGCTACTTCATTTGTTTATTCTTTTGTTTGCTCCCGTTTCCTCTCTCCCAAAACAGCCTTCCTAAGTTTGGACTCCACTGAGGTCTAGTAACTCCAACATGGGCTTTTTTGTCAACAGATGACTGAAAAATTATTCTAGCAGTGGGTGCATATGCAGGGAACCCTCTTTCTCCCCACCTTGCTGATGTCTCTACTCTGAGAGATATTTTAACCCATGTGTAATGTTCTCAGTACCTCATCTGCTGTTGTTTCCCAGTGCCTGCCAGGCTTTTCTTACACACTCATTCGCCTGAAGGAATTTCAAAATCAAAATCAATTTATTTAGGGCCTGGAAACATGCAGATTTACTGTGGGTGTTATAATTAATATGATACTGAGGTCGGTTGACACTTTGCAAAATTTGAATCATTGCATTCAAGAAGTTTTTTTTTTTTTTTTTTTTTTTTTTTGTAAATGTTTCCTTTCATTCAATGTTATATTGAATTGATTTTTTTGTTGTCATTCTTGGTTTATTTTTTCTTCTCATTTTTTATTACATTTGCACTGGTTGACTTCTTTTTTCCCTGAATGAAAATAGTCTTTTTCATTGTATCACCTCACTGGCTTATTGGCTGTGTGTATAAAGAGTCTGAATTTTAATGAAACTAAATTTTTTTCAATCAAAAGCAACAGTACCTATCTGACCACTAATAAATTTTTACAGTGTAGAGATGCCTGTGGCACCAGTGTATGAAGAGCAGGACATGGGAAGAACGTGGATTTTCATGACTGAATTACAGAGAGGCATAGAACTCTGCTCCCTCGGGGTCCTCCTCTTGCTTGGCAGTGCCACTTTGATGGCTGCACTTAATATACAGCAAGAGCTCCTTGGGCTACAGTAAATTATCCTATTCAGCCCTTTCTACTTCATAAGTAGAGGAGGAGAAACAATTTAGCTCAAAAGAGCCTCTGTTCATTTATTCCACAACAGTCACTGCTTGATAAATTAAGCTAATCCTCTACAGAAATGTTCCAATCACCTCTGTAATTACGTACGATATGGCACACAATAGCTGTGGCCTTAATTACTGTGCTATAGGACACCGACTCTGAAATGCATTGTTATCTATATAAAATGGAAAAGGACTGCTTATTCGTGAATCTAAGACTATAGTTAGCATAAAATGGTTTTGAAGGTCAGCAGCAAACTTGCAGATTAAAAGTTGCCAATAAGACCTGCCCTCTTACTTTCCTTTCAGTGAAATGGCATAAATCGGTTCCATGTAAAGGTCATTTTCCCATGGCCAGAATTTGAAATCTGTTGAATTTGACTATGCTGAAACTTATGCATAAAAAATTTTAAACATGGGTTATCATCATTAGTATTTTCTCTATTCAACAATCTCTATGATTCAGTCTATCAGGAAAAAAAAAATTTGAGATCCTCTAATTTAAGGCTACTGGATTAATAATTCTGATTTAGAGCACAGGCAATTTTGGGTTGGCTAATTTTTCATATCTGCTCAATTAACCTCACAGTGCTTCAGAACAAAAGGCAGCATGACTAGTGTCATTAAAATTAAACAAATGCCATTTATCTGTCAAGGTACTGGCTTGTATCAGCCACTTCAAGCCAATACCACAGTATCAAATGGGATGGACGAGCAATAAGTTGCTAGGATTTAATTCTCCAGCATTTCACAAATCATGCATAGCATTATATGTGAAGATCATTATTTAAGGAACTCTTTGAGATAATTTAGGAGAACAGGACTAGGTTATCTATCTACTAGCATTTGTAAAATCCTTGGTTTATATTCTCCTGTGACTCCTGTCATGGGCAAGAAATATCACCTTCAGCCATGACGTCCATGATTTTTAATTGCACATTATATTCCTCACTGCACATTCAAGACATTTGCTTTCAGAAATTGGAAAACAAATGTTGGTCTGGGTATCTGAGTAGCTTTATATTTAGCAACTGCAGTTACCAGTGATGCTTTCTAAGTAAAATGCTGCATCTCAAAATAGACTCAAAATATGAGAGATTAATTGAATATCATTACAATTTGCTAGAAAAGAGAATTACTCCCTCTTAGCACTCACACTCCTTAAATGGACACTGTGTATTTTTGAATCAATTTTTATATTGTGTAGTCAATAATTCAACTACTTTAATCTAGCTTCTTATCACCTGAAGAAAAAAAGCCTATAGTATCTCATTAGAATAGAGATTCTTTGAACCATTTTTGCGAATACCCAACTGCATTTTGAATTTTGGCATGAAATATTAGAAGTAAAATATTGAGACAAATCCATTTTATCTTTATCAATAATGCAAACTTTGTTCAGATGTTCTCCATTAATCTGTAAGACTACAATGCCACCTTTGACTATTCTAGAACTAGTATCTAGATGTGTGTAGCTAACATGTCTAATGCACTAGTGCCAACAATAAACCAGGACATTATAAAGAAGCAGGACATAGTAAGTTTGGTTTAAGCCAGTGAGAACAACATCAGAAGTCAATTATCTAATCTTCAGCATTGTTCCAATTATTTGCAGAAGAATCAAATCCAACCCAGTTATCAGGGTCCTACATATAGCTAAAATATATCTATCTCTAATTTCCTTTGAATAGTGGCCACGACACAAAATGATATTACAACAATTACACAATTTGCTCTGGCTTCTTACTTTCTTTTTGTTTAAAATTTAAAAAAAATTTTAAAAAAAAGAAACAAAAATAAAATGATATTACAAATTAGAGAGCAAAATTATAATGCTGCTGATGGGCATAGCATTAATATGGGAATTTCTACTACTAGTGCTTCAGGTCCTAGTTATATTCTTAATATCAGGAGCACTAACCATGATTTTTTTGTAACATAGAGAAACAGGTCAATTTAAAGGATCTGGGGAATAGAACTACCCCTTTGCATCATTAGCAATATTTATAGTTATTACTAGATTAATAAAAGAGTAACTTCATACTTGAGTCTTCATAGCATAATTCCGATCATCACTTGAATGTGATGCCAGCCCCCTTTAGAACGGATGTTCCTGGAAAGGACCCATGGAGATAGGATTAGAAAACCTCAGTGATGTGAGGATGCTTGTTGGGGACCAGGCTGCGTAAGGGTTAAATTGCTGACCATGAAGAGAACTTGGACGCATTGGAAAAACTCATATTCACAGCGCTCTGAATTCAAGATGACATCACAGCTGAGGCAGATGAGGACATGGGCTGCTGACACCGCATATTCCAGAGCAATAAACTTGCCAACCTTAGAGGTCAAGTAGCTTTCTTAAGTGACAAGATTTGCTGTCTTTGTTTCTCAAGGCCCTGGTCACCTTTGTGGGCTTCTGCCTCTAATGTGCCCTCCACTTTCTGCACCACCACCCCCTGAATCTGTGAAAACCTAGTAAATGGGGATGATCTGGAAAACTCGTGGTTTTTCACTCCCAAAGAGTTCTGACCTTCCCGGACTCCCTAAAATCCATACTTACTGTCTCTTTTTATTTAAGCCTTCACTATAACTCGCTTTATGAGATTGGGGGGCTAGGCCAAGTCCTTGATTGAAGCTACTACTTTATTTCTTATTTCCAAACTTGGAGACAAGGAAATAACTATTCAAAAAGTTAGTGTTTTATTTGTTTATACCGGAAAGAACTTGGGTCTAACTAAAATTACTTTGTAGGAATATCAGTATCTTGTTAAAATGTCAATTGTTGAATGTTATTGCCCAGAATTAGTAATATACTTAATGATCTAAGCAACACTGGAAACATATTCAAGTGTATTTTCTTTATATTTGTATGAATGCATATTAGTTTCAAGTAATTTATTATTAACAATAAGTAGAGAAACTTGGCAATTTAGCAGGACCCTATATCAAATAAAAAATAAGAAAGAACTGGGAATGTTGATCAGTGATAAGGCCATGGGCCCTATCCCCAACAACACACAAATTGAAATATAAAATAAAGAAAAGAAACTTGGTTCTGCAAAATTATTGGGAATTATGCTTATCAAAATGGTATGGGATTATTAAAAATATTTTCTGCTTTGTTTTGAATTTAGACAGCAAAATCATTATTTAAATTACATGTTTGCATGGGAATATATTTAAATATTTATGTGTACTAATATAAAGCAATTATAAAAATAGTATAATGTTAAGGAGAACAAAAGATAAACTATCACAAAAAATCTGTTTTTGTTCATGTAATACAAAGCAACAGTCCCACATGACACATGTTATATAAACATACTTTCTTGAAAGGTGTTACAAGCTCATCTTCTTCATTCGATTTGCTTATGGATTGCTATATTAGTCCAAAAGTGATAAAACTAACTTCTAGGAACATAGAATAGAAAGTAATTCAAATTCAATAAAACTCAGACATGTACTATTAAAGGTCTTCTCTCATTTTATATTATAAAGATAATATTCACAATGTCCTGTCCTCTTTCCTTGGTGAGTTGGTTACAAAGGCATCAAAAATTACTAAGTTCTTGTATGGACAATGTTTGAAATACTGCTAGATCAAGGATTATCAAGCTTTTATTCTTCATTGTAAAGGCACTGAAAGTAAATATTCCCTCTTTTTTGCCCATGAGATCTCTATGGAAGCTATTCACTGCTATTGCTGCAGCATGAAAATAGTTATAAACAGTATAGCAACAAACTAGCATGGTATCAATGCAAGGAAACAAGACATAGGCTAGATTTTATCTGTGGGCTGCAGTTTGGCAACACTTTTTACAGTTAAACTGGTAAAAAAAGCTGAAGACTTACAGTTAGGTATGTAAACATAACTTTTGTACAAAGGAGTATGTCTATACTTACCATGTAGTAAATGTCTATAATGACAGCCAAGAAACTAGGAACAGTGATCTGCTTTAGAGAAGAGAATGCAGACGAAGATGAGGAGAAAAGGAAACACACATCTTGGTGAATATAACGTGCACCTTGTGAATTTTGTGCAATTTTCATGCATTATCTTTCTAGGAACACTACATAAAATAATAATAAAACAAAAGTATATACAATAATGTAACAGAATAGCAAAAATTCAAGGAAGATTTTGAGAAACTAATAAAATAAAGTTTACATATTTACAAAAGAAAGAGGAACCAGGTAGGTTATTCTAACTTCCTTCTATAGAATAAGCATGAAACTGGAAAGAAAAATCAATTCCATAGGTAATTGATTCTTTGCCTGTGTTTGTGGAAGGCATTATCGTTATAATCTATCAGTGCTAATGGAATGATGTCACAGATAACACAGAATTCTAGTCATAGCAATGGCTGCAATCTTTTATTTTGGCATTGAAAAATGTTTACATTTGAGTATCAGCTTATCAAACATTGTGGAATTTAATGCTACTTCAAATAAAATAACAATGTTATTTCATTAGGCTACAATTACTTTATCGTTAAATGTGTGCTCTAACCCCCATTATTTGGTATTCTTCAAACATGCATTAAGATTCTTCATCTTCTAATTTCTCATCTCATAGTGCCTGCTTCTTGAAATACCCAGTTATCTTCAATTATACTGAAAAATTTCAAGGACAAATCGCCTCTCAAGTAAAACGCTACCTAATGTATTTTACTTAGCCCAATATATACGTAAAATAAAATTTGTATGCACATAATTATTTCAAATAGTATTTATGATATAGTTTACTTTCTTTTGTAATAAGTATTTCAAACCCAGAGTGTATACTGCATGTAACATTTCACAATAGGCTTAATTCCAGTGCTACATAGCCCACCTGGCTAATTCCTACAGCATTCAATGCCATATATTTAACAGAATTCTGTCCATGTGGAACACATTTACCATGCTAAAATATGTTAGTGTATTTGAGAATCGATTTTACTGACTATAATTTATACACAATGAAACACGCAGGTCTTAATTGTACACTTACATTAGTATTGAAAAATGTTCACACCTATGTAAGAACAAGGCACTTCACTGCATTGTTATCTTTCACTGCTATGTTAAAGAACCACATTGAGCAGCTTCAAAGAACATACAAATGTTAATTTATAGGTCTGGGATCCCCAATCAGGAAATGAGTTGTGTGCTGTTGCACCAGGGTTTGGGTGTGACTGGTTGCACCTGGAGGCTACTGGGGAGAAACCACTTCCTTGCCTTTCAGCTTCTGTGGGAACCATTCCTTGTTAGAGGCCAATTTCTTCACCTCCATCTCCGCACACTTCTTATTTATGTCTCCTTTTATGACATTGACCTTCTTGTTATCCACTTGTATGGAGCCTTATGATTACACTACATCCATTTGAATAACACAGGATCATCTGCTTTTTTGGAGGTCCTTAACCCATTGGAAATTATGAAGTCTCTTCTGCCATATAAGGTAATCTAGTAAGTGGTTCTAAGTGCTACAACTTGGACATCTTTGGGATCTGTTATTCCATTGCATCTATAAATGGAATAGAGAATATTTTTGTCCATCGAAGGACTCCATCTTCTTTTGCAGGGAATCATCAAATACCAAGCCCCAAATCACTGACTACTTTATCAGCTCACGATAGTTTAGTTTATTCTAAAGCAACCTATGAAGGGAACCCTATGGAGACCTTGTGTCTAGTCTATTCTCACTGTGTTTTTTATTTTATTTTATTTTAAAGAGAAAAAAGTAAAACAAAGTTTCAAAACACAACAATTAGGGGGTAACAATGGTATATACTTTGCACATTGCTATCTTCAAATTAGTTACTCAGAGTACAAGACACCTGCATTTAATCATCTGAACAATACTAGCACAGACTTTTCAATGAGCTCAGAGAAATCAGTAGTATAACTATCTTACCTACCTTTTATGTATATAGTTTCTTTCAGCTTCTCACACTAGTGAAACAATACCATGTTTACACATATGTTTATTTCACTTATGATTATGGTCTCAAGATGCAGCCATTTATCTGTAAAAGCCTCAAGTTTATCCTTCTTTATGACTGAGCAGTACGCCATTGTGTAAAAATACCTCGTCTTCTTTAACCATTCCTCAGTTGCTTTCACCATATTTTTAAAGTTCATCCAAGATTTTTTATATTTCATCCATTTTTTAAATGTAATTGCTCAGTATTCTTGTATTCTATTTGAATACAACACATTTTTTTCCTTCATTCACCCGCTGGTGAACACATGGGTTGTTTCCATTTGTGGCTATTTTGAATAAAGCTACCCTAAGCTTTTATGTACTATATTTGTAGACACATTTCCATGCCCTTTTTGTAAACAGTATTAAAAATGGATGACTGATTAGATACCTGCTTATTGGAAGAAATTGAAATACTCTTCCAAGTGATTTTACCATTTATGCTCTTACCAGCTATATAGGAAGATACTTTTTTGACACACTTTTGTTAAAAATGATATTGGAATCAGGAAGTCATTGTAGTTTTAATTTGCTTTTCATCCCAATGACAGGGCAGCACCGCAGGAGCTTCTGGACTCCTTCTCTGCATGGCTCCCTCCTCTTTCACACTCTGCACACAGCTCAGTCCTCCCCGGCAAGCACCAGGCCAGGATCCTGCGTGGAGTCTTCTCCCTGAGACGCCGTCAGCACTCTGTCGCTGGAGACCTAGAACTGCGAGCTCAGACGATGTGCTTCCTTCACTCAGCAACTGTCTCATTATCCAAGAAATGAAAACGATTACTTATTGCATTTCCCAGCTTTGTAATTGTTCGTGGTGGGAGGCCAAGGCCAATTTTAATGAATTAATCATAGTTAAAATAGAAAATTTCTCCATGAAAGTTGTTGTAAATTTATACCATCTTTCCAAGTTTCTTATATTACAGTGCAAATAGTATTCAGCAGAGCCATGAAAACTACCATACAAGCAAACAAATCCAGCATATGTTGAATATTTACTTAGTAAGTGAATGATATACAATGATTTCATCAGTTATTCGATTTCCTCTCCCCTCCTTTTTTATGGCTTGTGACTAAATGTCTCCCCAAAACCTCACGTAGTCCTAGGAAGGCTTTGCAGAGGTGGCGGGATCTAGAGTGTGTGATGCTGGGATCTAGGGTGTGGAACTACTGAATTAGTCCACCAGTTAGTTTGACATAGTTCTGGGTAGGATTAAGGGTGCCCCAACCTGTGCTTGAGGGCTTGCCCTAAGGGCAGGTAGCCTGGATAAAAAATATGAAGGACAGAAAGAGGGCTAGTGTGTTTGCTTGTTTGCTGCTTTCTGTCTTCTGCCTGCCCTGCTTTGTCAGTCTGATTCTCCTCTGCGATGCCCCTAAGTCATTGTCTTGGTTACTTTTACTTTTCTCTCCTTGCTGGGACAAAATACCCGACACTCAAAATGAAGGAAGGAAAGGCTTATTTATGTTACAGTTTTTGGAGGTTTCAGTCTATAATCAGCTGGTTCCAAGGCAAGGTGGCATGGCACTGGGGCAACACTTCAAGGCAGCAGCCAGAGCAAAAAGGGGAAAAAAACAAGCTTCTTCTCCTCCCTTATATTGTACACAGGCCAACACCACCCTTTCAGGGTGAGTGTGGCACTCACGAAATCTCCTTGCCTTCCTTTACACAGGATGAGGATATTTACAAAGTAAGAATCCTGGATCCCTGCTGAGTCTCTCAGTTAAACTTCTAAACTTTTCCAGTTGACACGATGTATCAACCATAACAGTCATGCAACTCTGCCTTGGAGCCTGCCAACTATGGACCGAAACCTCTATGAAGTGGAAGCTAGATAACCCTTTCCTTCTTTGAACCTCAGATGTTGTGTATTTTGTCTCAGCAACAAGACAGTAACAAACTCACCTCCTGGATGCTGATTTCTGGACGTTTAATGTCACCTAACTGCATTTGTGACTTCTCAGGATATTGGAAAGTGTACATAATCAAAGATATTGGTAAATTTTCTTGTTCCAAACTTTCTGTGAAAAATACACAAGTTGGCCTTATTTGGTTTGGTTTTAGATGTTTTTATTTAATTATAGCTAAGTAAACAAAACAAACATTTTGTACTGATCGGAAATAGTTCCTGAAACTTCTGACTGAGGACTTGTCCCACATACTCATGTTGATTCAATGTATACTCCTTTCTAGATATAGTCTTCCATGGAAGTTTCTCTTTGTGATTTAAAACTGAAATTCACTTTATGGGTTACATTAGAAAGTGTCATTTACATATTCAGAGTGTTTCCAGGAAGCAGAATTTCAATGACTGTTCAAATGTATCATATAAAACCAGGTTCAATTTCTACAAATGGAAATACATCCATATAGAAGTCCTGGGTTTTCAAAAGCATTCATATTCTGCTGACTTTAGAAAGGAGCTGTAATATAAATGATATATATCAAAACACATAGCCCAGATTTTGCAGGCATTGTCCCTATTTTTGTGGGTGATTCCCTTTCTAAAAAATTTTGATTCTATTTATTGCATTTCTTAAAAGAGGCTTATTATTGAAGGCTACAAATTGCAGAATGCTGACTCCTTGCCCCTTAGAATAAATCTCTACATTGTATCTTTTATTCAAGACAAGGTTTGGCTCCAGTGTTCTTGGCTTCTATGGTTTTTGCACAAAACCGATACACAAGGAAAACAGAATAAAGTCTCAGGATCCTTTAAAGCCAACATCAAACCTATTCGTGCTTCACAGAAAATTTGAGAGTCATTTTAATTAAAAAAAAATAAATTTCTTGAGAAAAAAAGAACTAAGTTGTGAAAGACCAGATTAAAGCTGAAGTTTTTCATCTTTTGGTAATTTAGTGGACTGATCATTTTAAATAACAGTGTTTACTTTAGAAATAACTCTATCAACTCTCCAACTTGATTTTATGAATAGCCTAGATTTTTCAAAGATCATTGATATTTACAGATCATTTCTTTCTCGGATGAAATATGTAACATTTATTTGAATAGGATTTTTAAGTAGTTGGTAGTCTGGTAGGAGTTATTTCTATGAAAAGTAAAAAGGCTCTACTACCCAAAATAGTCTCCCTTGTAACCCATAAAACTGTCTCAAATGTCAGCATTGACATTTGCCCCCTTGGGCTTTAATTATTCTATTAATCTTTATTTTTTTGTGTTTCTTTCAGAACGCCATTATCACTTAATCAAATTTTTAGCTCAAACTTGTGCTACACTCTATCTAGTCTCCAGATTTTATAGAGCTTGTATTCTAACGTTTAAAAAACTAATTTTTTTCAGAAGACAAAGGCAGATCACTGCGAGACAGACGCAGGTGCGGTTCTTTATATATAATTGTCATGGGGTTCTCCATGAGTTTACACAAAACCAAAGACAAGAGTGCTGATCCTGATTCATATGGATGACTCAGGTTAGAGAATTCCTGGTAATAAGAAATAAGGATACCTGAAGTGGGAGCCTATTGAAGAGATCATGGAGCACAGCGAGCAGGACAATAGTTTAAGGAATGGGTTCAGAGGTAGGTGCTGTGGTGCATACCTGTAATCCCAGCATTCCAGGAGGGAAAGGAAGGAGGATAGAAAGTCAAAACCCACCCTGGGCAACTTAGCTAATTTGTGAGATTTTGCCTCAAAATATACAAGAGGGCAGGGGATGATGTATTTCAGCATGAAAACCCTGGGAAGCCCTGGATTCAATCCTCAGAACTGGAAAAAAAAAAAAAAGTATCAAGATCACAAGTGGACCTAGAAATTTTGGAAGAATTCAAACTTCTATCAATAATTTTCTCATTACTCACAACTAATCAAATCTATAAGCTCAGGTGTTAATTTTTAAATTGTATCTAGGATTAACACTTGCAAATCTCACCCTTTGGCAAGTGCACACTAGCCATTTTAGTTTAGTTTGCTTGCCTTTGAAGCTAACTACTGAAAATATTTTTTAATGTATTGTTTTCCATAATTGTATGACCAGAAGGGAAAATTACTCAACTTTGAATCCCATGGCCCCAGTCCTCAGACAGGGACCCATAAATTTAAAGGCATTATCCCGAGAAGCCAGCTTTTAAGAGGATTGCTTGACTAATTGTTATGATCAGATGTAAAAGAAAAGTAATTAGAAATACTTTCATGATTAAGTAGGAATTTAACTACTTCCTGTTTCTTAGGACAGTAGTCATTTTTATTTCTTACGTTCCTATCAGACTTATCATCCCTGCCTCTCAACAACAACAAAATATGCAGTGCTGTGGATTTCTGATTTTCCTTTACATAAATCCCTCAATAAATAAGACAGTAGACATTTAAATGATGCAAAATTCATATAAGCCTTTCCACAGATTCATTTTCATCAGTAACTTAGCAACTTATCTAGAAAGTTCAGGTACACCCACACAAACATGTAAGTTTCTTGCATTGTCACCTAAACTGAGGAAGGATTTCAGAAATCATCCGGTTGTTTTGTGGTTCTGCTTCTTTGTCCTCCCAAGCATGCATATGCATACGTTTGCCTCTATCTATGTCCTCTGCTTTGACAGCAGTTTAACCTTTTAATCAGCTAGGGAAAACCTAATTAACTCTCAAGAATCAGGTCAAATTCTTTTTTTTTAATTTACATTTTATTGTCCTCCTTCGGCAGCTGACACATTCAGTGGACCTTCACGGTGGCCCACATTGGTTGCAGCACTGATTACAAAGTCATCATTTACAGTATGAAAATGAAATATGCAATATAAAATATTAAATATGTAAATTACTCATTTTCCCATTAGAGTGTGAACTTCTTGAAAGCAAGACTGTATTCTATCAATTTTTGATCTACAGTTATCGGCAGAATTCATAGACCAGCCACATATTCATGAAATGGTAGCCAAATAAGTAAATAAACTTAAGGGGTCACACAGACAATAATTGGGGTGCTAAAATAAGGGATATTTTTGTTATTTAATATACAAAATGATTAAACTGAGCATTTTAAATCAATAACATTTTAGAATTCTGCATTGATTTAAAAATTTAATTTTGCAAGTTTTTAAAAAACATATGACTAAATCTCTATGCACAGCCAAATTAAGCATTTGTTGATTACTCAATTGATTATGCTATTTCCAATCCAAAGTAACTTAATGGTATTCATTGGTGTTCTTTGTTTGGTTTTCTTAGAGATTTCAATCATACATTAAAAGGTTCGACCTATTTTTTTGACCTACTATTTTAAATTGAAGCATGCAGTTCTTCAAATTGTTTATCATCTGTTAAAGAACAATTGTATATGTTCACTTTTTTTGCAAATCACTTAGTTCACTGACAACTGGAATAATGTGTGAGAGGAACAAAGGAAGAGAAGAAAGAGAAGGAAAGTCTGATGAAAGCAGGGCTTTTCAGCCAGGAGGAGAGATTTACTAGAGGAACACTCCCAAATAGTATTTCAGAAAAGCATGAGGTAGGTGATAATGTGGATAGTATAAATAGATACAAATAGCTACTTCAAGAAATAAAATTGTGGAGTGGGGAAGATAAAGTATTAAATTGGAGGCAAACTCAAGGATTTATAAATCTTAGGAGAAGTTAATTTTCATATTTGTTCAGTTTTCAAGCACTGATTATTTGATTGCATACCCCTACTCAGAAAAGAAAACACATGCTAGAGTGGCAAGTCTGACACACTTGTGGAAAATGAAAGGTAACGCACAAGACTTTGAGCTTTATAGTGTTGGGTGCGGGAGAAGCAATTGTTTTAGGATACAGAACCAGGAAATCTCCTTAGGCAAGAGATTTAAGAAACAAAACAAGACAGCAGCTTTTTATTGCACTCATATTATCTTTACTTTTATTTGATTCACTGTTGAAATAGTCTCATGGAAGGTCCACTAAAACTCCTTGAGCATTTGTCTGTAATTTAGGAAAACATGAGTCTACTCTATGTGCTTACCTATGCATATGTATGGATTTGTATCTTCGGTTAATTGTTAAATTTTATATGGTCAGAATCTGAAGCATGACTTTGAAGTGATGTTCTGGGAGACACTGTAGTCTGTAACATGGTGCCAATGAATTTGGTACCTCTAGGTTTGTGCTATGTGAGTTTGTTAGTTGGAAGATAAGAGTATTTGATTTTAAGAACTATTATTCTGTTACATAAAGCAAAGCGTGTGAAATTGCTGTAACAGCAAGTTAACAAAGTACAAAATGCAGAAAAAGACTGACAATGATTTTCAACAAAGGTGCCAGTATAATTTACAGATTAGAGAAAATTCTTTCTTCTACTTTTGTACCTGGATATCCCAAAAGAAAGAACTGAACTTTCACCAGTATCTCACACCATATACTTTAGAGATGAATAATAGACAGAAATGTGAAGACTACAAAGTTTCTAAAATAAACAGAAAGAAGATATTCACATTTTCAGGAGTAGGAAGGATTTCTAAGAAAAGGGAAGCATAAAACAAAAAATTGATTATTTGTACTTGAATATTTTTTAAAATTCATTTTCAAAAGGCACCATGAGAAAATTGAAGTGCAAACTATACATTGAAAAAATAATCATAGTACATAAACCTGAAGTTACATCCACTGCATCATGATAAACTGATTTACAAATCTTTAATAGAAAGACAAATGATTCAATAGTAATGGGCAAAAATCTTAAAAAGATTCTTCAGAAAAGGCACATGAAAAATGGGCAATAAATCCATGAAATCTCCTCAGCATCATTAGTTATCAAGAAAAGAGAAATTAGAACCACAATATACTGCTTTCTAAAATTGCTATTTTTTAAGTAAACATAAGCACATACCTAAGAGCCAACAATCTGATTATTTATCCATTATAAATTAAAATGCCCACACAAGAATATTCATATACATAGTCCCAGCAGCTAAAAGTAAGAAATAACACAAATTTCCATTAACAGGAGAATGATTAAACATTTGGTAGTGTTGCAACAAAATGGAATACTCCTAACAATATGAAAGAAAGAAAGAAAGAAAGAAAGAAAGAAAGAAAGAAAGAAAGAAAGAAAGAAAAAGAAAGCAAGAAAGCAAGCAAGCAAGCAGGCAAGCGAGGGAGCAAGCAATATATGCAGCTCCGTGGTTGCAGATCAAAAGCTTTGTGTTAACAAAAGAAACTCAACACAACAAAGTGTATAAACTATAGTTCTATTTACAAGAATTTGTGGAAGAAGAAACAAAATAGATCTGTACTGAGAGCAAATAAGATGCTGTGTGTCTAGGGTAGGAACTGAAGAACTGACTGAGAAAAGGCATTTTCTGGGGCTACGGAAATGGCCTAAACCATGGGTGGGAATTGGAGGCCTGAACATTCCAAATGGATCACTCAGATGACAAATTAGGTTAACGGAGGCTTCGTCTCTTTTTCTGTTAGAATAATGCATTACTATGCCCTTTGAGACTAGAGCCATATCTAATCTTGCTGTGAAAGCAATATCATTATTTCATGTGGGCTTGTGATAGAATATCAGAGAACACAGATCTTTTCATATATGTATGTACTTTTTAAGAAAACCAAAATAACCTTTTGAGCATAACTGTAAATTCCTATATATATCAAAGCTAGGAACCAACTCTTCTTTGAGTATATGATATGATGATACTATAGAACTATAACCAAAAATATGTAACAAGGATATCAATTAATATAAGCTTTGAAAGTAACTGATGGAAGGCAAAAAGAAGATATGTGGACTTTCTTCTTGATTTATTAATTTTTTGCAAACATGTTTCGAAGAGTTTCATAGAAACATTAGCCATTGCTTTGAATATGAATCTGACTGATAAATTAAGAGGTGAGAAATGTTAGAGTTACTCATTTAATCTAAAGGAAGTTACCCCTTGCCTTTCGTTTACACAGGTTGCTTCTTAATATGAATTTTGTTGAACCTGGAATGATTCATTAACTTTAGAACTTTATTTATAAACCAAGAAATTTGTTTTCTATGAGTCAACTAAATATTATGCTTCTATTTTAAATGACTTAAAAGTTATGAAAAGAAATAAAATATATCATCTATTTAATGTATTTCAAAATAATTCAGTTGTGAAAAAAATTCAGGTGTGAAACAATTTTTTTTTATTTAGAATGTTATCTTTTATTCAGTTTATTGGTACAATTTAGATATTCATAGTGGTCATACCCATCATAGGGAACTTGTGCCTGCATATGATATATTTTGATTCCACTCCCCATTAACAATAAATTAAAACAAAATTAAAACCTCTTTAATCCTATACATCCATATATGTCCTCAAAAATAAGAGAATTTTCTCACATCTTTTCATTAAAAAGCACTACGTGTTACTTTGTAGGAACTGCTATGTCATATGATAGAAAAAAATTTCCTTTTTAGAGAATAAAATAAATATTGTACTATGTCATATTTTAAATTAATTTCTGTATTAGTCTCCACTGATATCTTGACCCCTGTCTTAGTTACTCTTGTCATTACTGAGACAAAATATCAACACTGATGGTAAAGGAGGAAAGGTTCTTTTCAGTTCACACTTCGTACAGGTTTCAGTACCTAATCGACTGGCTCCAAGGAAGAGCGGCACAGCAGAGGCAATAGTGCATGGCAAAGCAGGCCAGGAAGAAGGTAGCAAGAAGCAAGCAACAAGACACAAGCAATGATTGACAAACCCCTCTCTGTCCCTTATATTCCTTAGAGTGGGTAGCACTCACACCCTTAACCCTAGCACTGCATCCTTGATCTCAGCAGTGCACACCCTAGATCCAGCCACCTCCAAAAAACCCCACTGTGACTGCATGGGGCTTGAAGGGTATTGAGACACAAGCCATAAAAACCTCAGTACAGACTTTATCAACCACAAAAACATAAAATTGTGAGATAAAATGACCAAGTATACAGTTAACAACAATACAAAACTTCACATAAGGAAATGAAAACTGGAATTTATCCTGATTGAAGAATTGAACAATGTCTGATTTTTTCACCGTGTTCCTCTTTCTGAACTAAATTCGTAACACAAACCTAACTTTGCAAGCCAGTTGAGGAATATCAACAAACATTCATAGAGCACTCACTTAAAGAATTATACAGATCTCACTATACAAGGTTTTAACTCACTAGAGTGTATTAATCTATTAATATTTAAATGATTTAAGTTATTTTAAACCCCTAAATTTAAATAATCTCACTTTAGAATGAAATTGCATAGTACTATACTTGGATAGCACTGAGAACTTTTTGTTGTTGATTTTTATCCTACATCGTCATTCAGCTACTTCCTTTATGTCCCCTTTTTTTTGTCCTTAGCTCCTGTTGTGGTTTGTTTAAATGCCCCTCTAAAATCTCATACAGTCATAAGGGGTGGGCCTTTCTAGGGAGGCTGAATCTAGCTTTTGTGACTGGTTCATCGTTCATCGTCTAGTGCTGGGATTGGTGGTATGAGTGCTGCATCCACCCAGGGCTGGAGTTGGCATACAAAATAAGGGAGGAAAGGATGTGTGCTTTCCCCTTTTGCCCTTTTTGATCTTGTTGGTTATAGCCACCATAAACAGTTGCCCCTTAGCCATGGCAACCTGCCTTGGAGCCAGCTGAGTATAGACTGAAACCTCCAAAAACTGTAAGCTAAACAAACCTTTCCTTTCTTCATCCTGGGTAGCAGGTATTTGTCTCAGCAAGGAGAGAAATATAACTAAGATGGCTCCTTAAGGATCACCCATTTCCACTTCAGTTATCATGGCTTTTCTGCCTTCTCCTAACAATCATTCATAAATGCTATACAAAGAAATGCACCTGGAAAGAAGAAGGGTAACAGGAATGCAACTTGATACATTTCCAAGATCACAAATTTCTGTACTAGAGGGAAGTAACAGAAACGGCTAACAGGAACTAAAAGAATAGAAGTTGAGAGACTAACATTACCTGATGGCTTGTGTTTTATGGAGATCAGCTAGCTTTATTTTTGTGGATATTAGATAGCAGACTTCTGGCATTTGATAGATATGCAGACACACGAACCTACATAGTACTTGGTGTAGTCTGTGTAAATGAATATTTATAAGGAAAGACTTGAAGATTTATTACATAACTTCATAGATCCGACTGCATTTCACTACCTTATTCATTGCTTTGGTTTGTCTGAATATCACTCGATTACTTGAATCTTTTATTTTTATCAGCCTCAGACTCTCCCAACCTTAGCTTAGATTAAAACCATTTAAGAGTCTATTTCTAAAGCCATGCAAAGAAAACACTGCATCAAAACTGTGAACATACACCTCAAACAGAAAGCCTGCATATCTTCATTTGTCTTTCACCTCATTTACGTCAGCCTGCATCAGTGTGGCAAAAATTGCTTTCTTGCTCCAGACAATCTAATTTGACTGTGATACTCTCTGGCACTTGAGTGCTTCCTTGGTTAAAGTAAAAGATTTGCAAAACCAGTCCCAAAACTTTATTATCAGGGAAGAGCATCGACGTTGTTGCTTGAGCATTCATCACAAACAGAGAGCGCGAGAGTGGAAGGGCATGAATCACCCCAGATTACCTATCTAGCTCTTGAGAGGCCTACCACAAAACAGCAGCAGCGGAGATGAACTCCCCGAAGTTCCCGGGAAATTTACAGAGGCTGTTCTGTGGAGAAATAGAATCTCCATTTGCAAGGTCCTTACCTGTGAAAGGCATCTTAAATCAGACTTGCATCAGGACATGAAAATTCTGCCAGTGTCCCATAGGGTCCAGGTAATCCTGATAATCTTCCCAGCAGTCTGCCTCTTCCTTGACTGACCTTACTTTTTGAATACATGGGTGCATTTGAATGCAGATTAGTTTGGCACAGAAATGAAAATTTAGCACTGTTGTTGCCCATGTCATCTCCACAGCGCTGGGAAGATATTCAGATAGGATCCCTAAATTTTATCTTTTGCCCAAAGCAGTGAACTGAGGTCTTAAATATTTGTACAACCTTTTTCTAGTCATTAGTTTTTCCTGAAGTAACTCCTGGGAAGTCAGTCCATCTAGGTAGTTTAATAAAGTACTCACTGTATCCTATAGGTCTATACAGTAGAATTCTCAGTTGTTTAAAAGCTCACTGTTTTCTATACTGATTAACTTTCAGTTTCTTCCTCAGTGATTTCCCTATTAAATTTACTATACTGGTTTACTACTAGATAATACTTAGGAAAAATTTCTGGAAATCCTCTGTCCATGTTGGCAAAAATAGCCATCCAAAACAGCCTTCCTTTCTCTAACAAGCAAAGATATTCCTTTCCACCTAACACTCTCATTTGACACAATTACTAGAATTAAGGCGCCAAGGCCCCTGGATGACAATCAAAAAATATTTGAGCATAGACATAGATACAGAAAAAGATACAGAAATAGACACTGCACTTATAATATATCTCTGATGTATTTATATACACATGAAGAAGGAAGTTCCAAGTTTGACATTCTGGGAAAGCATATTTACAGATAAAAAATGTAAAGGAAATGAATAAGCCTGTTTAGAGACCAGCAGGAAGCAGGGAATCTCTCCTGCTTTGGCCTCCCACTCCCACGCCACAGACAGCGCAGCCCACTTCCTGGTAAGGGCGGAGCTTGAGGCACCATCTGGGAAGCAGAGAGCAGCTCCCCCAGACCAAGGAACCTGCCACTGCCTTGTTCTACATTTCCCAGTCTCCAGTAATGAGAAAAAATAAACTTCTGGTTTTTGTAGATGTTAAACCTCAGGTGTTTTATTATGGCCACACAAACAGACTATAACAACTCCTTACTTTTTTATATTTTTCCTTGATACTGCCATAACTTTTGCTTCTTTGTGATTTTCCATTTTTATTTTCTTTTGTCACTGAATTGACACTAAGTATTGTGTTCAAAGTGAATCAGTGAAAAACATGTGTCTGGATTACCACACTGCAAAATTATATTGTTGTCGGTCCCTAAAATCTGCTCATGCTTTGGATGTGCTACAGAAGAAATATTTCAGGTTGGATATGTGCAAATTATTTAAATATTTCTCTCTTCATAGTTGTATTTTGTGATGGTATTTCTATTTTTAAAATTTGTAGAATTAAACTAGGCATAAATTTTTCTGGATGAATATCTAAGTAATGCAGCTCTTCTTGGTCAGTAAAAAATGGTTTTTCTTTGGTGCGTTTTAAAAACAAAAGTCTTTGCACTCATTCATGAACCAGGAAAAGACACATGGAAAAAGACACTATCGTGACCTCAGACTCTCTTAGATGTAAACCTCTCAAGCTTCCTGTCTAAGAACGCTAGGAAAACTGCGGAGATTCCCAGGTACATTAAATTCTGCAGACCATTTATAGTAGATTTACTAGATTTCTGTATTTTATACTAGTTTTCATAGCATCTCTATTTCTATTCCTGAAACTAAACTATAGCAAATGTATTAGTCAGGGTTTTACTAGGGAAACAGATATAGCACAAGATACACAAATGTATAAGAAATTGCAAGATTGGCTTACGATGGTCAGCCACAGAGTCAGATGAAGTCTGGAGTTTACTGCAGTGTCCTGTGCACATCTGTATCAGGAGGCCGATGGGTCTGTGACAGAACACTGTGGAGTCTACAGCAGAAGGCTGAAGGATCCAAGGCAGAAGCCAAAGAGACTGCGCTGGAAGCCAGGAGATGAGTCCAAGCTGAAGGCAAAGACTGGAGCTCCCCCAAAGAACAGAACTTCATCCTCCTCCCTCCTTCCCTTTTATACCATCCAGGTAATGAGCCACCCTAGCACGGATTTTCTACATCCTAGGGTGTAGAATTGCTATACTTTAGTGAAGTTTCTAAACTTCTCAAATTGACACAAGCAATCAAGCATTACAATCCATCCATTGTCAACTTGGCAACCAGATACATTTCTTTAAACTGCAGTCCTGAGAACCTACTTGTTTATAACCTAAGCTTCTTAACATCATGAACATATAATTTAGAACAGATGAGTCCTGACGCAGCAAAGAAAATAGTAAAAGACACCGTGAAGAAAATAAAGGTTTCAAACTTACACATAAATTCTTACACAGATTTTGTTCCAAAACTGTTACAGTTTCTCAGATCTGCAAAAAACTGTGCAATATCTTTGATACCCTGGACAACCACATGGAGGACAATCATTGAACCTTGTGTCATTTTAAAACCGAAATTAACTACTATCCCCACAGCACATTTTTTCTTATCCTCCAGAAAATTCTCTCTGGAAGATTATATCTAAATCACATGATATAGCTTGTAGATTTTCAACATATAGTGAAAATGTCCATTACAGAAGAGATGGGTTATGCATGCTAAAAGTAGAGAGAAGCCGGGCATGGTGGCACATGCCTGAAATCCCAGCACTCAGGAGGCTGAGGCAAGAGGATTGCTTCACATTTAAGACCAACCTGTGCTACAAAGTGAGATCAATTCTAGCCTAAACTGCATAGAGAGACCCTGTCTCAAAAAGACAAAAACAAAAAAGCAAAGAGAAATATTTAATAGAATTGAATACAGTGATTCATGGGACGATGTCACAATACCAACACTGAGAAGAGTTTAGACGAAGTGATTACAACCATTTAGATGGTTTCGAGGAATTGAAGACTTTTGTGGGCAAAGGCAATGTTGACACAGAGGAAAGGGCAGAAAAACTAGGTTTAGAAGTGGAGCATCAAAATGTAACTGAATTGCTGAAATGTCACTATAAAATGTTAATGAGTGAAGAGTCACTTCTTACAGATGACAACAGAATGTGGCTTCCTGAGATGGAATACACTGCTGGCAAAGATGATTGTGAACCCTCTAGAAATAACAAAAAGGATTTATAATATTATAAAAAATGAATTGTTAAAGAAAATGGCAAGTTTTTAGAGGCCATACATAGATACAGGTGTATAATTGCACATATATGCACTGTACTACTGCTCAGCAATAAAGTGACTGAGGAAACTCTGCTCCAACAATGAGAGCAGAGATTTGTTTAGGTTGAAGTCATGCCAGTGTAGTGGGCAGTACACACTGAAACTTGTAATCCTTGATAAAGCTATTCTACTCAGGCCCTCTTTCAGCTAAAATAATCCTAAGTGGGTGAATAATCACATCCACAGAGATGTATTTGTGACTGTGGCTTTTCAAAGTGTCCTCTACTTAGCATTATATCACTAAATGCACGAAAATAAGAATGAAGATGTTCCCTAGATCTCGGAACCACGACACTTAGTGATTGAATCAGCTGACAGTGTCTGATCTTAATTAAACTCACAAATGAACTGAACGGGAAGACTCAAGCGAGGTAACCCTTACGGTCTCTGTGCACCCAGCTGGGAACCTTCTGAGGTCCTCGTGCACCCAGAGACATCTGCTCCTTTCCTTAGATCCTTTGACACTGAGCTGCAAGATTTATTTGTCCAGTTTCTCGGGTTTGTTCTGGAAACTAGTCATTGATTTCTTTTAAAACACTGCTGCAGATATTGACCACTTTCTTCACCTATTAATTTTATAAAGCGTGGGGTAGCTTGTTCCACTTTGTGTCCTTAAATCTGAGCTCTGTGAGGCTCTTCTTTCCCTGCAACATTCACTCTGTCGTATTTTGTTATGTCTTTTGGTGACAAGTGGGACAATGTCAACTCCTTCTGAGTTACATAAAGTGCAACCGCTGTCATTTGTAGAAACCATGCTGAGCCTCAAGGTACCCATTGTGTTCTGAGAAGCACTAGGTAATGAGCACTGTCATTAAATTATTTATTTATATTGTGAAAGTTATATTTAAACAGCTTTATTTATACAAATTTGATTACCACTATCAATTTTCATATACCCAAATGTTTATATACCCAAGTGAAGTAAAATTTCATGATTTTTTCTTTCTTTAAATTTTGTCTAAGTCCAAGGAAACATTCTGCAGCAATCGTTTATCAAGTTGGGTGTATATTGGTATCATATTGAAACCATCTGATGGCCCCAGACCCAGTTGCTGGTACATTGGGTCCTGAATAGGCTCAGAGTACCTACTTTCCCAGCTAAAATGGTGCTGTATTGAGGGCTCCATTCTAAAGACCAACCACAGTTCTGGACAAAGAGGCCAAGAAGTTCTGTTCTCTGAAGATAAAAATCTCCACCAACATACAATTAAACCATTGTTCGTCCTTATACTTACTTATTAAATGGATTATTCATATACTCTCCATATGCCTAGGCTCATGGTCCTAAAGTTTACAGACTATATGATTTCTTACTCACTTGTTTTGCACAAGAGAAGCTAAAACTTTTCATGTGTCATACACTTGATACAAAAATCAATACTTATCTAAGCTTGCTTCACTGGTCTTCCAAGTCCTCTTTTTTCCCCTAGTTTTATCTAATTAATAGTATAGAACATTGGTAATATATCCAATTCCAAGTTCATTCTTTAATAGCTTGGTCTTTCAGAGTCATGCATGCACTTTGTTATAGAGTGGATTTTGACAGTCATGCAAGATACCGTAACGCTCATGCTTGCCTTTTTGAATGATAATAAAATTAGGGAATTCTACAAAAATATCTTTATACTGACTACACATGAAAAGAAGAGGCTCAGGAAAAATGAAAACGAAATATTCACACACACACGCACCTAGAAGCCACTGTTCTATACTTGACATTATTACTGATTGGCTATGAAATATCTTGAGGAATTAAATCCCCTTTTATGGGCAGTTTTGCAGTTTTAAAACCTCCCCCAGACTGCTAGCATCAGAGGTTATTAAATAATTTAAAGAAGTCCCACAGGTACTCAGTCACATCTCTTTCTCTGTCTCTACACAGGTAACAATGCATGAGCAGAGAAGCCTGCTTGAGCAGGTGTAGAGAACCGGATGGGAGAATGGGCCGATAACCCACAACTCACACTGTCTACATCCTCGCCACAAAGAGCACAGAGGCAGGAACTTCCACAGACAGACGCTTTCACAATAAGGGTCATTTTCCAATAGAGCCAGGTGTGGATTTTCCTTGCTTCTCTTTTATTGTTTTAGACATCCAACAAATGCATGCATGTTCTCCGTGGGAGCACACGTTGGCTGTGGAGTGTTTAATATTATCAGTATTGCTCTTAGCTTGGTATAGATGCAACTCTACATGCAATACAAAAGAAGGATGATACTATTTTTAAATTGGTAGCTAGATATATATTGAACATTAGAAATTTTTTAAAAATTAAATTTACGTTTAATAAAAAACAATCTAATTTAAAGGCAACCTAAAGCCTCAGTGCACTGACAACAATTCAAAGTATTGTTAACAACAGGCATATGAAAATAACACTGACTCGGATAAAATTTTGGTGCCCGATCCAGAAGCATAGTGTGTATGTGTGTGTGTGTGTGTGTGTGTGTCTGTGTGTCTGTGTAGCATCGTGTATCTCACTTAGACTGAATTTGCTTCAAAGATGCATAGCACTGCTTATACTTATAATACTGACATTTTTAGAACAATTCATACATTGAATTCAGTATGTTCTCACTCAGCTCAAAGGTGAAATATCTTGATCAATGAAACACGTATCAAGCTTGACCTTACAAAGAGGGGCTCTCTGACATGAAATATGATTGTCAACTAAATGCTACAAAAGCATTGGGAATAAGTTTATCAAAATGCATAGGAAGAGTAATTGGAGAGATGAATTACTATCAAAGTAAGAGTAAATTGTATTTATATAAACTCTAAATTATGGTCATTTTCATTTTTGTGTGTGTCCATAGTCACTGAGTATGAGCTTCTGCTAGCTAAAGTAAAAATTTGCAAAAGAACAGATTTATGGGAATTAATCATTTAAAAAATATGAAGTGTAGAGAAATGGAGATTTATTTACTTAAAATAGAGGAATGTGCAATAATAATTGACTTTCAAGTACAAAGAAAATAGAACAAAAACAATAAAAATTTCTATAAAGAGAAGATTTTCACATGAGTAATGCTGAAACTACTATAGAATTAATTATTCCTGCTATGTATCAAGATACATACTCCTCATTGAAGAGACATTTGAACAAAGAGGTTAATACACTGCTTTGTAAATTTTCCATTTATATCTTGGCATTAAATTATGAAAGAGCTTCAGAAATAGTGGATGGCACTGAAAGTGACATAAAAATAACAAGACAGACTCGTGAGGCTGAGGCAGCAGGATTGCTGTGAGATGGAGGCCTGCATGGGATACAAAGTGAGTTCAAGACCAGCATGCACTACAGAGTGAAACCCTGTTTGAAAAAGGCAAAATAAAATAAAATACAGAATAGACAAAAATATGCTATTAGATAACAAATTTCTCATGTAGAAGTCTATTGCAATGTTTGCAAATAATTTATAAAATGAATGGCTTATTCCCAGTTGAAGTATAACTGTAGAAAGTTATGGAGACTTCCAGTTTCTGCTGCCTCAGTAAATTCATTTTTGTTGCTGTATTTGTCACTTTTCTGTAGCTGGCCTAGTTACTCATCAGGCACAATGAAAAGGAGCAAGGATATCCTTAGAAGGATGGTCTCAGAGATTTCCTGCATTGTCAGCTGCTGTCCAGGCAGAAACATCATGGTGGAGAGGCCTGGCAGAGGAAAGCTGCTCACCTCATCCCTGCCAGGAAGCCTCCTCCCCAGCCAGGCATGGCCAACCCAGCAGCACATACAACTACTAACTCATCAATGAGTCCCTCCACCACTGAGTGCGGAACTCATAGGACCCCATGTCTTCACATACATGACACTTTTGAGAAATTCTTCAAGCAATAACGATTATACAGAAGATAATTTTAGATTGTTTTCTAGGATCTCTAATCACTGAAGAAAAGTTTTCTCACCTGGTTTTGCTCACAGCAAAGCTCAAATTATATGAAATTTA
>RJWM01016689.1:0-11461 GCA_004363535.1 Dasyprocta punctata
CCTTGTCTGCCTTTACGTCAATCGGGTTTGTGCTGCTTGTATCGGAGTCCGGAGAGCGCCCTCTACCTTTCCTTCTTGGCATTTTCCTGGGCTCTGCTGTGTTTCCCCAGCCCGCCTCGGCTCTGCGGATGTCTGGTGAAGTGCGCATGGATAGGGCCGTCCTCCTAATTTCCTCTATCACCCCCAGGGCGCCCATGCAGATTCCACCAGGACCCTCCAGGGCCTGGTGTGGGCAAGGAACCGTGCCTAATTAGGTGCAGTTCCAGTCTCAAGATGGACGCCTGTTCCTCGCTCTCCCTGGGGAGTGGGGGGTGGGGGGCTGGGGCCCGCCGAGTTTACTCACTCACCAGCTCGCAACCACCTCTTTCCATGATCCGCCGTATCCACCTTGGCCATCTCCGCCTTAGCCACAGACCTTAGCCACAGAAGTTCAATCGTGCATCTCAAGCACTTTAATCGCACCTTCCCAGTTTGGGTCCGCGTTGATTGGATTGAGCTCCGGTCAGAGGCGCCGCCACCTTTGTTTGTTTACTTCTTCTTTTTTTTTTTACTCTTTCCGTGGGCTACAGTTCTCATCCTAGACTCCTCTTAGGTCCTGAGGATCCATTTCCCTCCCCTTTCCTTCTTTCTGTTATTGTATTATTTTGTATTCCAGCATTTGGGAGGTATATTCCAGGGAGCCTCCCTACGGTAGAGTCATCAGGTCGGCCATTTTGTAGGAAGTCCCAGCAATAGTAATTTCATGTTCTTCAGAATGTGAGAGGGCTACTACTTGGGGGGAACAAATGTGTCTTTGTCATTTTAAAATTGGAGCTATGTTAAATGAGTAGTGTAATCTACTGGCAATTAAGAATCTGTGGAGCTTATCTGAGATGTATCAAGCATCAAGTGACACTTATAGAAAGCATTTCCCAGACCTTGTCAAGGTCTTGGAGTTTCTGTTGGTAATCCTATGGAAAAGTTATTGAAATTCCAATAAGTTAATTCTAATCTACTACTTCCAACGCAAACCACGTCAAGAATAAAGACCCTAAGGCGTGTTTGTAGTTGTGGGGAGTCAAGGGGGTCCTAAGTCCAGCTAGAAGTGATGGCTAACTGGAACAAAGGCCTTGACCCAGGACTGAACCCAGGTTTTATTAATTCATGAAGAGGGGAGTGGCTCGGGAGTGAGTGACTGAGAGAAAGGTGCTGTGACCTGGGCTAGGT
Source organism: Dasyprocta punctata (assembly GCA_004363535.1). Lineage (NCBI taxonomy): Eukaryota > Metazoa > Chordata > Mammalia > Rodentia > Dasyproctidae > Dasyprocta > Dasyprocta punctata. The sequence continues at coordinate 1,207 of RJWM01016689.1, forward strand.
GGAGGCCTGATGGGACCTCTGCAATATATACATACATATATATACATATATATGTATATATATATATATATAGAGAGAGAGAGAGAGATGCAGAAAAAATGATCTGTATATCACAGATTAAGTATTCGTGCTTAGGGGTTGTGCTTTGGCTTTGATGTGTAATCTTCATGCCCTGAGACGTCATAGATTCTTTCTCTAACCTCAGTCTCAGCGGACAGTGTGGCTTTACTTGGCCTAGCTCATGTGTATGACTTGGGAGCTGTAGGCAGGACCTCACTGACCTGTCTGATTGCTTTAAAGCCTACACGCCAGTACCTGGCTAGACCCATTTGCATTGCTTAAAGCCAGTTGAGGGGATAAAGAGATATCCTAGCCAGCTCTGTACATATCGATACGCGGAAGTAGGGCCTAATACTCTTCTTTCAAGGTGAGCCGTCCAGCTGGTCCTCTACAACACTCTTTTTTTCTTCAGGTACAAACTACTGTGCTGTGTAGCACACAAATGGTGTGACATAAACGCTTGCCGATCAATTTAACTTTTGAGGTCTGTGGAGCTTCAGACTTTGTGGCAGGCAGGCAGGTCCTCACTGTCAACCAGAGCTGGTGGAGAACACTGTGCTGTCACTGGCTCTGCCCTACTCTTTGCCGGGGCCTGGCACCAAACCCACTTGATTAAATTTGTGCTCATCCAGGGTTAGGAAACCTTGCCATCCCTCTTACACAGACCTGCTTGTGGGAGAATTGGCTTGTTGTCCTTCTGCTAATTAAGTATGTGTTCAGTATATGCTCAGAATTAGGTAGAATAAAAATAAACGTGATGAGTTTATTTCCTCTAACCTGCTTTCTTTTTCTAGGTCTTGGTGCCCAGACCGTACTGTTTTTCAGGCAAGAAAGTATATCGCAGATTCTCTGGAGGAGAAGTACACAGAACCAGTTATCTTGAATCTGGAGAAAACTTGGGAGGAAAGTGATACACGAACACCTCTGATTTGTTTCCTATCCATGGGATCAGATCCTACTATTCAGATTGATGCGTTGGCCAAGAAGCTGAAGCTGGGTATGATTAGCAACCTATGAAATGTAACCGAACTTCCATGTCTTTGCTCTGAAGTTTGCCTTTCATCAATAACATTAGGACTGACTTTTAAAGGATGTCTGTGAAATTTATAAAAAATATTATGCTGCTTTTATCCCTTCAAACCTCGTAACGTAAGGATGCAATACAGGTATATTTGAGCAGAGAGGTACATACTCACCTGTATGCTACAGTGTTTTTTTTTTTGTTTGTTTGTTTGTTTGTTTGTTTGTTTTGCATTGTGAGCAGATACCACATGGATATACTGTATGGACAGCAGATTAGCAAGAAACAAAATTCTATGTTGTTCCATATCTATACGAAATCATATCACTAACTGAAAAACTGTAGCTGCTGTTGTAATGCATAGTAACTAGGGATTCATCCATATCTTCATTCAGTAACCAGCTAGTATGGGCCACCTGCTAGATTAAAGGCATAGAAGGACGAATACAATGCAGCCAGGAAAGACAAACATGCAAATATGTCCTTGAAGACAGTATGAGAAGGGAGACTGTTTATCCAGGACATCCAAATGTTATTGGCATTATCTTTCCAGATCTTCTGGGTTCTGATCTCTGTAACTGGACTCACAGAGTTCATTCACTCTTTCATTTATTCAGGTATTTATAAAGATTGTAAAAGTGGTTGATTATGAGTCACTGAAACTGTGATGTAAAATAACAGTTACACTGAATTTATTCTATAGTTAAGGTATCCATGATACACAGCTGATTCAGACATGCCTGAGGTGTTAGCCACCTGGCCTGCTGCCTTCTGTCTTTATCTTGTGGTAACATGTTCTGCTGTCATTTCTGCTTTTCTCATCTTGACCTTGGTCTGTTCATCAGCAGCACGCTGTTCTGTGTTCTATACACTTTCCCATGGTACCAAATGCAAACAGATTCCACATACTATTGGTGGTGGCTTATTTAACCATCATTAGCTTTTCTCACTCTGGGATTTAGACCAATTCAGCTCTGAGCTGGTCTAACAGTGGTCTCTCTTTATAGCCTCGTAGTCTGCACATAGCTGCTTTTATGTTCTATTTTTCTCTCTGCCTTTTTTCTTTATTGCAGCAAATCATTCTTTTACACGGGGCAGAACTCATGACCCTGGTGGCCGGCTGGCTTCACGACCACCAAGCTCAGCATCCTCAGGGAACACCCTTTAACACCCAAGGGTTCCACATCCAAATATCCAGGGAAGACACTTGTTGGCTTCGCTTTGGCCATGTGTTCCTTTCTAGATCAACTGATGAAATGTTGCCACATTTCTTAGAAAGAGTGCAGCACTTCGAAGAAGAGGGCGTTTCATTAGTTGTTATTTCAAATACAGTTAAGTCCCTGACTTATGAAAGAGTTCTGTTCCAGGATAACGCTGGTAAGTTGGAATCATTTGTAAGTCTGCCAAAGTGAGTCTTGTACACCTTTGATGCAAATATACAATGTAAAGCAAAAAAAAAAAAAAAAAAAAAAAAAAAAAAAAAAAAAAAAAAAAAAAAAAAAAAAAAAAAAAAAAAAAAAAAAAAAAAAAAAAAAAAAAAAACCCAAAAAACAAAAAACAAAAAAACCCAAATGTGTTCATAACTGTATTATTGTATTACCTTAAAATAATACTGTTGTCTCAGACAATGGCTTAAGAACAGAGTTAAGAAATTCAGGGTCTCCTTTGGAAGAAATCATAACCCTGATCACAAACAAATACAGAAGTCACCTTCTGTGTTGTTATTCTGCTTTGCTTAGCAATTTGATGATTTCCATTTCTTGCTACTACTTTAGTTTTGCTAGCAACAGTGCAAGCTTCTACTGGTAACTTCATTAGGGAGAGTGAAACAAAGTGGATTTAATTTTTATACTGAAGGACCCAATGAATTTTGTAAACAGCTCTATTGCCATATCGTATTTAGCAGCATTGGAAGATCTCCTGCTGTCTGCTGCTTTAGCTTAGAAGTTTCAAAGATAGCTGTGACCAATTAGCATGTTAATCTAGCAACAACTATTAATATTTAATTTGGAAAACTGGGTGATAGATGACCATAGAACACCCACGGTGAAGGAAACTAGAACTCTGGAGACCCAACTACCTTACTTAGAAACTGGGGAAACCAAGACATGGAGAGGACTAGTTGGTGACAGATTTGTTTCGGGATTTATTTCTGGGCTTCTGAACCCCCATGCTATTGATCTCAGTGGCTTTTGTCTTTTGTTTTCTCTCACTGATTTTGCTGGCTGATTTAACCAGCGACCTGGCAGGAACTTGAAGGTGGGACAGAATCAAATATACTTTTGTAAGAAAAGAGAAGGAAAACTTGTGGTTATGGGTGTTCTCTAGCGCTGGCCAGGCTCTGCAGGGAGAAGCTTGGAGTAGCGATGTTCTGTTCAGAGGTCCTGGGTGTCTGGAGAGGGGAGAAAGCAGGTGGGACCAGCACGAGCCCTGTGAGGAGCTGGGTGAGGGAGGAGTGGGTCTCAGGGAAGGAGTCCCAAGACAAATGACAGATGGCACACAGGTAAATAGAAACCCCCCTGTACACAGATTAGGAGAGAGAAATGAGCACAGCCTGTGCAGATGTGATGTTTTAAACAGTGAGAGAATGGAATTGAAGTAACTGAGAAGATCTCATTGAGTTGACAAGTCTGTAGAAAAATACAGGTTTACAAAATTTTCTCAGAAATGGTAGAAAAGCCAGACTAGGCCAGTAATCGAAGTGAGAAAAATTAAAACAGTTTTAATCTCTGTTTAAAAATATTACTTCAGTAAAGCTTTCTGGGTATGGGGTGACTTTGGGGTGAGTTCCTTAAAAATTTCCAAAGACTTTCACGTCCTGTGTTCTGTTATAGAATATAGAAGAATGAGAGATGTTTTCTTCTTTATTAGCATTAATTATCCTGATAACCAAGTACTGACCAAGATAGTAATTGCATAAAAGAAAGAAAACGACAGCTTGATTCTACTGATCAACAGAAATATGAAGTCTTTTTATTTTGGAGGGGATCTTTTTGAGACAGGATTTTGCTATATAGTTCAGGCTGGCCTTGAACTTACTTTGTAGCCCAGGCTGACCTTGAACTTGCAGCAATCCTCTGGCCACAGCCTCCCGAGTGCTGGGATTATAAGCATGCATCATACTCGCGGCAGTAAAATCTTAACTAAAATGCAAGTAAGAAAAATTCAACAGGACATTTAAGCAATAATATCCAAATAATGTGTTTTGATTTTGATGAGGTAAAAATACACAGGTGAATATAAGAAAGATGCAGCAGTAAGAAATCTTTCCAGGACTAGGGTGGAGCACAGTGGTAGGGCCCTTGCCTAGCATTACCAGAGGCCCTGAGTCCCAGCCCCAGCATCACAAAGCAAAGGAAAACTGAAACAAAAATATTCCTCAACAACAAGTGAAAGACTTTCCCTTAAGCTATCATATCTTATCTGGTAGATGCTTAAAAAGCATTTTATAAAACTTCAACATTTAGATTTGACTTTTAAAAAGTAGGAACAAAAGAATATGTAGTGCAAGTTGCAACATCAGATTTGCTGGTGAATGGCTGGAGACAGACATACCCATCAGAGTTGGGCGTAAGATAAAGATGTCTGCCACTGCCACTGTTACTTAGCATCATTGTACAAGATACGATTAATGTATTGTAAGAGTCATAAATAAAAGATATAACTATTGGAAAGGAGGAACAAAAATCATCATTACTCTCAGACAATATAATTGTCTAACTAAAAAACACAAATAAATCAGCTGAAAAACGATTAGACTTAATAGGATAGTTCAGTAAAGTGACTGGTCACAAAAATAAATATATAAAAAATCAATGGTGCCTTCTTGTAAAATAAAAATGTGAAAATTCCATTAACTATAGCAATAAAAATGAAGCAGAAATAATTTTTAAATACCCATTTGAAGAAAACTGTAAAATTTTCTGACATAGAAGTTAGCTAAAATAAATGGAGAGGTATACCACATTCTTGATATAAAGGCTCAATATTGTAAAGATGTCAATATTCTCTAGATGAATCTATAAATTGAATGCAAGTCTAATTGAAGTTCAAACAGCATTTTTTTCCTCCTAATTGGATAGTAGAGAGATCTTAGATCATCTAGAACTATAAATGAACAAAAATAGCCAATAAAGCTTAAAAAGAAAATAGAATAATGAGGATCCAATACTACCAAATTTTTAAAAACTTCATCGAAGGGCAGTTTAATTAGTATGTTACTGGCTTCGTAGAAAAACAAATCAATGGAGCAAAGTAAAAGGCCTAATATAGTAGACTGTAGTGTATATATATAAATAGTTTACTCTGTAATAAGACTCACATTTCAAATCTGTGAAGAGAAAAGAGATTAGCCAGTAAACAGTGTGGAGATAGCAGGTTAGTGTTAGAAAAATGTAACAGTTTTACCTATATTAAACTCCAAAATAAGTTCTAGGTTGATTAGGATGTTAAGTACTTTACATTATGCTATAAAAGAAAAAAAAATATTGAATTAGTGATGTAATATTGAGTGGCTAAGATTTCCCTAATACCAGAGTCCAAAATTAGAACGACAATATAGATCACATGACTGGATAAAGTTTTTAAACTTAGCCATAGGCTCCATAAATAAAGTTAAAATGCAAATGAGGATAAGAGTGTGGGCTGGGAATTATACCTATGAGAGACTCTGAAAGTAAGCTATATGTGCCATGTACGTCTAGAAATTTATCGTTTTTTCTAGAGTCTCCAATTTATTAGAATACAGGTTTTCCAAATACTTCATGGCAATTCTCTGGAGTTTAGTGACATCTGTTATAACATCCCCCTTTTCATCTCTAACAGTATTGGTTTGAGTCTTTTCTCTCTTTTGGTTAGTTTAGCTAACGGTTTTCCAATCTCGTTTATGTTTTCAAAGAACCAGCTCTTTGCTTCATTGATACTGCTCATTGTTCTTTTAGTCTCTATCTCATTAATTACAGCCATGATATTTATTATTTCTTTCCTTCTGTTGAGTTCAGGTTTAGTTTTGGATTGTCCTTGTTTTTCTAAGACCTCAAGGTGCGTCATTAGGTTATTTATCTGAGATGTCTGTAATGTGATGTTTCAATGTAGGTGCTCACAGCTATAAACGTCTATCTTAGAACTGCCTTTGCTATACCCCAGAGATTCTGGTATATTGTGTTTCCATTCTCACTTGTTTTTAAAAATTTTTATATTTACTCCCTAATTTCTTCAATGACCCACTGATAATCCGAAAGGGTATTGTTCAGTCTCCATATGTTTGCATAGTTTCTGTAGTTTGTCTTCCTATTGATTTCTAGTTTCATTACATTATAGCATGGTGAGATACAAAAATTATTTTAATGTTTTTGCATTTGTTATTGCTTGCTAAATTTGTTTATGACCTAAAATATGATGTTTTTGACAACATGGGCTGCTTAAAAAGAATGTGTATTCTGTAGTTGTTGAATGGAATATTTTGTAGACATCTGTGAAGTCCATTTTATCTATGGTATAGTTTAACTCTCATATTTCTTTGCTGATTTTTTGTCTGGATGACCTGTCTATTGATGAGAGTGGAGTATCAAAGTCCTCACTATTGTACTGGGATCCATATGTCTCTATATATTCAATAGGTTTTTTTTGGCGGGGGGAGTAAAATTGAGTGAACAGATGTTAGGTGCATAATATATTTACAATTGTTATATCTTTTTGGTGGATTGTCCCCTTTACCGACAGTTAGTGGTTTTCTTTGTGTCATCTAATTTTGTCTGCTTTGTCACGTATGAGTATAGCTACTTCTGCTGGCTTTCAAGTTCCATTGGCATAGAATATTTTTTCTCATTCTTTCACTTTAATACTTTCACTATTTATTTCTTTCCTAATAAGTTGTGTTTCTTACAGATAGCGAAGAGTTGAGTCTTGTTTTTTCAATCAAATCTGTCATGGATTTTAATTGGAAAATTAATACCATTTACATTCAGCATTATTATAAAAAGGTGTGCACCAATTCTTGTCATTTCATTTTTCTAGTGTTTGATTCTTTCCTGATTGTAATTGGTTTATCTATTCTGCTTGTTCTGGGTATAGAGCTCCGTTAAGTGTCTTCTCCAATGCTGGCTTAGTGGTCATGAATTTTTTTAGTTTACGCTAATCTAATAAATTCTTTATTTCTTGTTCAAATTTGAAGATTATATTCCCTAGATATAGTAATGTAGGTTGGCAATTATTTTCTTTTATTCAGGGCTTGAAATACATCATTTCATTCACTCCTGGCTGTAGAGAGCCAGCTTCAGTCTCATCACAGTTTGGAGGAGTTTATATTTGTAATCCCAGGGAAAAGTTATTGGAATTCCAATAAGTAGTTCCAATCTACCGCTTCCAGTGCAACCCATAAAGGGACAAACACATATGTGATGAGGGACAAACACATATGTGTAGTTGTGGGGCGCCAAGGAGGGTCCTAAGTCCAGTCAGAACAATGGCTAACCGGAACAAAGGTCCTGACCCAGGGCTAAACTTGGGTTTTTGTGAAGAGGGGAGTGGCTCGGGGTTGAGTGACTGTGAGAGTAACAGGAAGTACGTGACTACTGTGAGCTGGGCCAGGTGAGAGGCACGATATCACCTCACAATATGCAGCGAGAGGTATGCAGAAAGAGTGCCGCAGTCCAGTAACAGGTGTCTCTTAAGTTTGGAGGAATCTACATAACACAGTTTGAGCAAGTATCTTGTGTTTCTGGTCAGTTGCCTCAGATTTGACGTCTGACTCCTCTGCCCTAAGACATCAATCACATGGTTTTCTTGAGGCTCAATCTCAGCTGATAGCACAGCATCTCTCGGCCTAGCTCACACTTAGCAGCTGGAAGCTCTTGGCGGGGCATCACTGGCCTGTTGCATTGCACCAGAGGCTACACATCAGTGTCTTGGTGAGACCCATTTGCATTGTGTAAAGCCAATTGAGGTGGGCAGAGCAATATCCTTGTGAGCCCTATCCATATCAGTACAAGGGCAAGGTTTCACCAAAATGGAGACAAATGGCCTTCTTTCCGGGAGAGCCATCTTTCTTGGTGGTGCCTCACACCTGGCCTTTAGGGTTTTCACCAAAATGTCTGAAGTTGCTCTGATGGATTTGCCTCTGTAAGTGACTTAGCATTTCTCCCTTACAGACTCAAATATTCTTTCCTTGTTCTGTCCTCTCGATGTTTTAACTGTAATATGACACGAGGAAATGTTTTCTGGTTGTGTCTGTTCTAAATGCTTCCTATACCTGGATGTGTCTATATCTTTCCCAAAATTTGGGAAGTTTTCTGTTATAACTTCACTAATAGATTTTCTATGCTATTAATCTGAAACTTGGCACCTTCTTCTGTACCAAAACGTCCTAAGTTTAGTCTTTTAACCATGTCCCAGTGTTCTTGGATGTTTTGTTCATAATTTCTTGGGTTTTTTCCCTTTTATTAGTATCTGCTTATAGTAATTCCTCAACTATAACTTCAAGCCCTGAAAATCTGCCTTCTGCTTGATACTGTCTATTGGTGAAGCTTTCCACTGGGCTTTTGATTTGACTTACTGCATTTTTATTTTCCAAGATTTCTGTTTGGACATTCTTCAGAAAATCTCTCTCTCTCTCTCTCTCTCTCTCTCTCTCCCTCTCCCTCTCCCTCTCCCTCTCCCTCTCCCTCTCCCTCTCTGTCTCACTACACCTTCATATCCTGCATTGTCTTCCTTAATTCATTCAGTTGTTTATTTGTATCTTCTTTGAAGTCATTCATCATTTTATTTTATTTTATTTACTTATTTTTGGTACTGGGGATTGAACTCACAACCTAGTGCCTGCCAAGCAGGTGCCTAAGCCACTGAGCTAAATCCCTGGCCCTCATTCATCATTTTTAAAAAACAGTATTTTGAATTCTTTGTCTGGCACCTCATCCACTTTGGTGTCTTTGTATTCATTTACTAACAATTTATGAACACTTGGAGGAGTCATGATGCCTTGCTTTTTCATACTTTTTGTTTTTCTAAATTGAGATTTGTTCCTGTCTTGGAGTGGGTATTGCCTACCTTTTTATGTGGGGGTCTTGTTAGCATCCAGACTTTTTCAGGATTTGACCTTCACTGCACTCAAAGAGGAGAAAATAAACCACAGTAACTATGGTAACACAAAGACAAACCAGATATTGACCTTCAGTAAAAACCCAATGAAGAACAACAAGTGTACCACCATTAGCAACAGAAAAAAAAAATTGAGTAACTAAAAAAGCTAAAAATATAAGTTAAAGTAATAGCAGTAAAGTAGTAATAATAATAAATGGGTGGGTGGAGAATGGGAAAAGGGGAAAGAAGTAAATTAGAAAAGGAAGATGAGAAGAAAAAAGAAAACAGTGTGGTAAAAACTCAAAAGAATAAAAAGAGTTAATAGAATTAGGTAAGAGTAACACAAAACAATACCAAGCAAGGAAAAGAAAAAAATCTTAAAAAATACTGAAAAACAGGAATGGGTGCGGAACATTGCCTGCATACTGATACCTTTCGGTGGGTAGAGTTCCTTTCAGAACCTATGGTATTGAAATCCACTAGATGTTTCCAGACCCACTTATGAACAAATGCTGAGTGCTACCCCTCCTTCCCCCTGGGCAGGGATCATTCAGCATTGTCTGCCTCAGGGCTGTATTCACTGCGGAGGCTTTTAGTGCTTGTTTGGGTCTTTCTGTGAGCCTGAGCCACTGTTGTACCCCACTAGCTTTGTGGCCTGGGGGCTTGTGAAGTGTCCCACTTGCTTCAGAGGCCCCTCTGCCTATACCCAGGATCGCAGCAAACATCCAAGCAGAGGCACGTCCCTGAGCATGTTGATGGGTGGCGGAAAGAAAGAATCACTGAGTTGTGTGCTAGAAGGGGCAGTGAGAGGAGCCGCGCAGTGCACTGGGCTTGGTCCTGGCGCTGTCAGACCCAGCCCCCTCAGAAGCCCAATCAAAGGGCCTGGCTCCCACCACTGAGGGTGGTGTGCCCAATCACTGTGTCCTCCACGCCCTGAGCAACAGCCTCACTACTTAAAATTCTCAGCATGGTCACAACTAACTATTCCCCTCTGCACAGCTGTCTCTTGTGGCTGTCTTTTGCCCAGTCACTGTGGTCGGGTGATCCCAGGGACTCTGAAGTGTGGTTATTCTATTGTGCTTCCCAGAGTAGCTCAGC
>RJWM01016689.1:17719-45031 GCA_004363535.1 Dasyprocta punctata
CAACCTCGCGCCTGCCAGGGCAGGCGCTTAAGGCACTGAGCCAAACTCCCGGCCCTGGTTTTTTGAGGCAGGGTCGCACTATGTAGCTCAGGCTGGCCTTGCGCTCGCGTTGTAGCCCAAGCCGGCCTCGAACTCACAACGCTCCGCCTACCTCAGCCTCCCGAGTGCTGGGATTAAAGGCGTGCGCCACCACGCCCGGTTTGTTTCTGCATTTCTTAACAGTGCCACAAGCTGGGGACTGTGGGCTTTGGAGGATACTTTTCCAAACCATAGCACACAAGTATATTTTGCTTTATACAAATGGGATGTATGTACTTTTGTCCTCACAGAGACTAAAAAAAAGCACAGGGAATCTATTCATGTCACATAATCTGAAGCTATGGACCTGGGAGGGGTTCACACTAAAGTCCATCCTACATCCGAATGCAGGGCATAGGGTAAAATAACCAGCCCCCCACCTGCTCCCCGCAGTCATCTATGTCCTGAATTGTGGTTTGGGGTTAACCTGTCACCTCACCCAACTCAGGGTCATGCTGTGTGATATGGACCCTACTCCTGTTGCAGAGAACAAAAGCCCTCAGAGAAGGGCAAATAGATTGAGCTGATCAGAGATGACTTTTGCAAGTAGAAGAGTGGTCGGGAGTGTGGTTTGTTTTGTCACTGAGGTGGATCAGGATTACCCAATAGAAGGGTGCCCTGCTGATTTTTGACGTTTGCAGTCAGTGTCTAGCTTTTGAGCAGGGCGTTGGGCAGAGAAACCAAATTGAACAGTGCTTCCTTCGCAGCCAGCACCTGGAAATCCACGCCAGGCCATGCAAGCCAGGATCCTGGGAAGGGGAGAGGTAGAGCTCTAGTCTTCAGGACCTCACAATTTGATTCTAAAATGCAGCAAATGGAGAATAATGGCTTGACAGCCTCAGCACTTAAGGGAGAAACCTCCAGCTATTTCTACATTGTTCTCATGGCTCGGGACTTTTCTCCCATCTCTTCAGTTTGCCCACCTCGGGCCTCATCTCTGAGACCTTTCTAGTGGCTCATACATAACTCTGGGAGTTCTTACTGCTGCTGCTGTTTTGCCAGACTCATTTTGTTGTTGGCCCAGCACAGCAAGCCTCTAGCCAGCTTTGCATTCGATTCTCTACAGGCCTACAATGACAGTTGCAAATATGGGGATTTAATCATGGCTCTTAAAAGTAATTTAAACACCAAATAAAAACAGCCATGTCGTCACAGCCCAGGAAATTCTATAGAGAGCCGGCTCCAGCCTCATAGTGGTCTAGAGGAGTTTATATTTGTAATCCCAGGGAAAAGTTACTGGAATTCTAGCAAGTAAATTCCAATCTACCACTTCCAGTGCAACCCACCATGAGATAAACAGACAAACACATATCTGCAGGTGTGGGGAGCCTAGGGGGTCCTAAGTTCAGTCAGAACAATGGCTAACTGGAGCAAAGACCACAACCCAGGGCTGAACTCAGGTTTTATTAATTCATAAGGAGGGGAGGGGCTCGGGGCTGAGTGACTGTGAGAATGGTGAGTGCTGTGAGCTGGGCTAGGCAGGAGGCCCAATAGCACCTCTGCAATATGCAGCAAGAAGTAGGCAGAAAGAGTACCAATAACAGGTAGCCTCTGAGTTCAGAGGAGTCTTTGTGACACAGTTTGAGGAAGGGTCTTATGGTTTTGGTTTGTTCCTTAGCTTTGATGTCTAGCCCCTCTGCCTTGAGACATCACAGGTTGTTTCTCCAGGCTCAGTCTCATCCTACGGCTCAGCGCCTCCCAGTCTAGCTCACGCTTAGTAGTTGGGAGCTATGGGCGGGGCATCACTGACCCGTCCCATTGCTTCAAAGGCTGCACATCAGCGCCTTGGCAAGACCCATTTGCATGGCATAAAGCCAGTTGAGGGGGTCGAGTATTACCCCAGACAGCTCTGTACATATCAGTCCACGGAATTTGGGCCAGGGTTAGCCAAAATGGAGACAAATGATCTTTCAAGGAAAGCTGGGCCACAAATTCCATTAGTAATACTTCTTTCAGAAAATATTTACTTCCTCTACATTTTGTTTTCTTTTTTCCTGATTTTATTTATTTATTATTTTTTATTTTAAAGCCAAAACACAACAAAAAAGAATAAAAACGATGACATAGAATTTCAAAACAAAATAATCAGAAATAAACACTAGCTAATATATTGCATATTGTTATCTTCAAAGTAGTTGTTCATATTGTAAGATTTAAGAATAAAAAATGATCAATCAAACAATAAAAGCATAAACTGTTCTTTTTGATGAATTAACAGAGATTAGTAGTATAATTATCTATCTTGTATATATACACACAACGCACATACACCTATACACACACACACACACACACACACACACACATAAAATTATATAATTGTTTCCCTTTTTTCTTTTTTCTTTTCCCCTTTCCCCTACCCCAGTTGTACTTTCCTTTCAAGAACTTTCTTTCCCTTTCATTTTCACAATATCTGTTGTACATTTTGGATCTTGTTTACCCTTTCAGTTTTTTTTGCACTAGGGAGACAATACAATATTTACACATGTGAGTTTAATTTCACTTATGAGTATGGTCTCACATTGCTTCCATTTACCTATAAAAGCCTCAAGTTTATCCTTCTTTATAACTGAGTAATACTCCATGGTATACAAATACCACATCTTTTTTATCCATTCCACAGTTGATGGGCATTTGAGTTGTTTCCAAGATTTAGCTATTACAAATTGTGCTGCTATAAACATGGGTTCACATATTTCGCTGTGGCATGGTGTTTTCAGTTCTTCTGGGAAATACCCAGAAGAGGAATGGCTGGATTGAACAGGACTGCCAATCCTAGTTTTTTGAGAAATCTCCACACTGATTTCAACAGTTGTTGCACCAGTCTACACTGCCACCAACAGTGGAAAAGGGTTCCTTTTTCCCCACAGCCCTGCCAGCATTTGTTATTGGTTGATTACTTGATGATAACCATTCCTTCTGGAGTGAGATGGAATCTCAGTGTTGTTTTAATTTGCATTTCTCAAATGACCAGTGATGTTGAACATTTCTTCATGTATTTATTTGCCATTTGTATTTCTTCATCTGAGAACTGCGTGTTCTTCAGATGCTCATTTTTGGATTGGGTCTTTGAATTTGGGGGGCCTGATTTTTTTAAATTCTTTGTATGTTCTGAATATAAGTCCTTTATCTGAGGGACAGTTGGCTAAAATTTTTTCCCATTCTGTGGGTTTTCTTTTAACTCTGTTGGTGATTTCTTTTGATGTAGAAAAACTTTTTACTAAGATGAGATCTTAGTTTTTGATTTTTTGAAGTACTTCCCATGCAGTTTGCATTTTGTTCATGAACTTTTTACCTACCCCTATGTCTTTAAGATTTCTACCTACCTTGTCTTCCAGTAGATTTAGTGTTTCTGTTTTAATATTTAGATTGTTGATCCACTTTGACTTTAGTTTAGTGCATGGTGATACACATGGGTCTAGTTTTAGTCTTTGGCATGTGAAAAGCCAGTTTACCCAGCACCATTTATTAAAGAGGCTTTCTTCCAGTGGATGTGTTCGGCCCCTTTGTCAAGGATAAGGTCCTGAGTGTCTTTGTAGTTGTGTTTGCATCTTCTAATCTGTTCCACTGATCCTCAGGTCTGTTTTTCTGTCAGTACCATGCTGATTTTATCACAGTGGCTTTGTAGTATAATTTCAAGACTGGAATTGTGATGTTTCCTGCCTTGCTTTTGTTGCCCAGGATTGCCTTTCCTTTTCTGGGTCTGTTCTGTTTCCAAATGAATTTTAGGCATGTTTTCTCTAGATCTGTGAGGCATAGTAATAGTATTTTAATTGTGATTGCATTCAATCTGTGTCACAGCTTTGGAGTATGGCCATTTTCACTATGTTGTTTCCCAACAGCAAGGAATATCTTTCCATTTGCTGATATCCACTTCAATCTCCTTTTTCAGAGTACTGTAGTTTTCAATATATAGGTCTTTTACATCCTTTGTTAGATTGATTCCTAAGCATTTCATTTTTTGGATGCTCTTGTAAAAGGTCTTATTTTCATGATTTCTCTCTCAGTGAGTTTGTCGTTTGGGTACCAGAATGCTATTGATTTTTGAGTGTTGGCTTTGTTTCCAGCTATGCTGCTGAATTTGTTTATTAACTCTAATAGTCTTTTGGTGGAGTTTTTGGGGTCTTCTATGTAGAATATCATGTCATCTGCAAATAATGATAATTTAACTCCTTCCTTTCCTATCCTTATTTCTTTCAGTTCTCTCTCTTGTCTAATTGTGGTGGCTAAAGTTTCCAGAACGCTATTGAATAGGAGTGGTGACAGTGGACAGCCTTGTCTTGTTCCTCATTTTAGAGTGAAAGCTTTCAGTTTTTGTCCATTTCGTATGATGTTGGCTGTTTGCATTTTGCTTTCTTTCTCAAGTTTGAGCCTTGACAAACACCTTTTGTGAATTTAACAGTGCATTTAAAGTTCTTGCTTTGGGCAAGCATGATTGTAAAATTCTTCTTATACATGTTTTCTAATAATTACACCATGATACAGATTTTTCTTTTATACACCATCCTACAGTGTTTCCTCATGGTTCTGGCTGTTTTTGTTAATTGCAGTATTTTACCTATTAAAGTTTTCTTTATATTATCTAGTATGGGGTAGTGTTTTTCATTTTATATCAGTGCAAGTTATTAGAGTGAGATAACTTCAGTTACCTTGGGGGTTTTTTGTGTCTTTGTTTTTGAGACAGGGTCTCACTCTGTAGTTCAGGTTGGCCTGGAACTCACTATGTTGCCCAGGCTGGCCTTGAACTTGCAGTGAAACTCCTGCCTCAGTCTCCCAAGTGCTAGAATTACAAGTATGTGCCACCCTACTCTGCTCGGTTACCTTATTATAAGAAAGCAAGTGAGGTGATTCTGCACTGGGCTGTGGGAGCTGTTAGAGTCTAATCTCAAATTGAAAATAGCTTTGACATCGTTAAAATGATTGTTGGACATCTCTAAAATGCTACTTCTACAAGTAATCTTTTTCACCAGTGAACTGAGGAGTCTCCAAATTTCCAAGTTTTCCAGATTTCTCTAGTGGCTCTGGCATATTCTCTGGAATGAAGAAAAGAAACTGGATTGGCAAAACTAAGTAGGGAGTAGACCAGCTGTCCTGCGGTTCAGCCCTGTACAGGAAGTCCTTTTGCTGGGTGAAGCTTCCTACATTGCACCCCTGATGGACACGAACACTTAGTTCTGCTGCTCACCAGTGCCCACTCCCTGCGGCATAGAGCCTTGACCTTGTAGCCTCCTCCTCGAATTTGTGCTTCTGTCTTTGCTCATGGCCTCTGCCAAACCCAGAAGTCTCTTCTCTCTTTTCAGGAAACAGACTCAGTTTCATCCTGAACCAGAACCACTGATTAAATGTCTTTTTCAGGCATAACTTCTGTTGTAAGTTTGGACAGCTAATTTACAAGTCACTATCACGTTGTCCCTTTCTTGTTTCTAAATCTGACTTTTTCAACTAGATTAAAACCACATGAAAATACATGCATTTTCATGTTTTTCTGTTGTACTACATAGGACTCATCTTGTGGCTTCCAAAATACTATTTGCATTGAAAGGATTCGATATACTAAAATAAATCCAGCAAAATCCCTGGCTTTTGAGCTTCCTTATGTGCTCTTAAACCCCAGTGATTTGTGTTTATTCTAATAGTGTGCCAAGTTGATGATTCAGGGTTTTTTCTTCTTTATTGTCAGTTTGAGAGCTCAGTGGGAACAAAAAAAAAAAAATAGCAAGAATATGAAACAACTTCATTCATGGAAGAAAATGACAGTAAGATTTTGTCATTTTCCTCCCCAAATGAGCTCAACTAAAGTCTATGACTTTAGTAAACCAACTTATAAACTGAATGCTTTAAATGAAAATTGATAGCAAATGACATAAATGTGAAGCAAATTTCAGCATTGGGACAATTTTTAAAGATCACATTTAAAGAGCAACTAAATTGCAGTTGCATAGTGCATACAAATGGTAGTGTTTCTGCACAGCCGGTTTAAGCAGCTTAGTAATCAGAAACAATTATTTCTCATTCAATGTCCTGTCTAACTAACTGAACCTTAAAATTTAAAAATTATGTCAAACACATAGGTAAAACTAACAGTGTAGGCTTGGATTCTCTGTTTCAAAAATGGGAAAATACAGTACAGCGGTACCCCAGTTCACGAATGCTGTTTGTTTGTGAACCAAATTGTTCACAAACGCAAGCATTCCACAAAATTGTGTTTTTGTTTGCCAACTCTGTATCAGGTGATGAACATGACCACAGCCATCTTTTTCAGAATCATGGAAGGAATTAAGTTCGTGAACCAAGGTGCCACTGTATTCACATTCCACTCATTATCATTCCTCTTATCACAGAATCAAGATGAAAGAAATCTCAGAGGACTAATGGATTCACTGAACACATGTTAATATTATATCCTATAGACTCTCAACCCACCTGTGTTCCTGGAAATAACCCAAAGGAAGCTTACCTCTGTGTTTCTGATGTCCACTCAAGAAAATCAGAATCCTGGGTCAGCCTTGGAATTGACCTCCCAGAGAGTGACCGGAAAAGTTTCCTTCATTCTCATAATAATTGACCAGTGTTGTTTAGGCAACCTAGCTTTTCTGCCCAAGGAAGACAAAATGAGAGGATCTGTTTTCACTGCCAAGATCCCAAATCTAACGACAGGACCAAATATTTCAATGTGAAGCAACTAGCAAACAAACCAAGGCAATGTGAATGCTGGGGCTAGGGAGCCATGGAGAGAACAGACAGTCTTAAGGACCAAGGCTCCCTTTTTTTGTGTCCAGGGTCAGTCTGTGCAGGGTCAGTCTGTCCCTTTTCGTGTGTCCAGGGTCCTGCCTTCTGCTTTTTGTCACCTCCTTTATGCATTCCACAGCTCCTGATTTTACAAGTCTTCCCTCTATAAACTATAGACAGAGTCTGAACCCCAAGTTCACATCCCTGGGAGAAGGACTCTTCTTCCACTTTTGATCAAATTAGCTAAGGATGGGGGTGGGAGTCACATTATATAAACCTCTAATGCCTGGCAACCTAGTTTAAAGAAGTGTATGTCAAGGAAGTAATGGTACTATTTTCCATTTTTGAGATGTTCCCCCATGTCATTTTTATTTTCTAGGTTCAGAACAGTCTGACCCAAATTAATGTTAATGGTTTATTTAATATCTTAATATCTTAAAAGCATACTCTGAAAATCAGTAGTGAAAATCTTTGTGCTTTCTGAATTCCTTTGCTTAACTATCCATGATTTTGTCCAAGCTGAATTCCATTAGATTCCTTTAAATAGTGATATTATTTAGTCTGTGAGGTTTGGGACAGTTGTAGTGAAAAGGGTTGGAATGGCTTGTGAAAACAGCAGAGACAGACAGAGACAGAGAAAAAGAGAGAGAGAGAGTTGGTTGGGGAAGACAGAAGAGAGAAAGCAAAGTTGTTATATATTTAGAATTCGGGAAGTAGAATTCAGTCTTCCCATAAATGTGTAAGGGGACCTAGCCTCCGCATGGACCCTCACCTTAGACACTAGGATCGGGTCCCGATGAATGCCTGGACCTTCTGTAGAGATTGGTTGTGTGCTGAGCGTGGAAAGCTGATAGCTTGGGCATATTTGGACCACCTGTGTGATTTGCTGGGTAATTGGAGCCTAGAGACATCAGTTCTGACACAGGACTTTTAAATGGCCTCCAGAATAGCAGCATAGCAGTTGAATCATTTGAACTAAGTCCAGCTTGATTGTTTGTCAGGAACTTGGCAATTTCAAGCAGCCACAATTTCTAGGAGTGTTTTAGATTCTCTTTGGTTTATTGGAGAGAAACAAATGAAGGCAGTGCCAAAGTTTTCAGAGAAATGTATCATGTGTGCAGTCCAAGTGTTTAGTTTTCAGACTCTGAAATGGTGACATAAGAAGTAAAGACTAGCAGGGAGTCTATAAATGCTTATGAGTGCTTAAGTTATCCAACTTGAAAATTTCAAACTCTTTTAACGTTTCACTCTTACAGGGGTCTGACCTAGAATAACAACTCATGCAACAAGTATTAGTGAACATTTATTGTGTTTCTTCTAAGTTGTCAGTGGAAGTCTAGACTTCAAAACAAAACAAAACAAAACAAAAACCAACCAAGAATTCCAACTTGGCAAATATTAGATTTATTTAGCTATATATAGATTCACAAAATAATATCTCTAATGGTTAATCTTTCCAAAATTACATTTACTATTCTTTTAAAACAATGTCAACTTATCTTGATAATGTAGTCTTAATATTACTATACCTTATATTAATAATAAAAAAAGAAGCCGCGTGTGGTGGTGCATGCCTGTAATCCCATCACTCAGGAGGCTGCCTGGGTTACACAGTGAGTTCAAGGCCAGCCTGAGTTACACAGTGAGACACTGTCTTAAAAACCAAGATGAAACAAAACAAAAACAAACAAACAAATAAAAAACAATAAAGGAATTAGCTACAAATAGTTTTAAAACTCCATGTTGTACTTAGCTTTTCTCTGTTGTTTTCAAGGAACGAAGAAAATTCGGGCCCTTAGGATGGAACATTCCCTATGAATTCAATTCTGCTGACTTTTCAGCCAGTGTTCAGTTTATTCAGAATCACCTCGATGAATGTGATATTAAAAAAGTGAGTGAAATCATTTCTTTCCTTTTCTACTTTTTGCTCAGCCAGTGACGTGGAGTGAACTTGTTGAGGTCTCCCCCAACCCTCTTTCAAAGGCTCGCTTACTGTCATCAGCTGTTTACTGATCCCACCTCCCCACCTTCTTCCTCCCATCAACTCACTTGCATACACCCGAAGCTGCCTGTCAGTGATGAGGCTCAGTGTGCTGCGGAGTCCCGTGGCCTCCCTCTGTCACACCCAAGTGCCGCGGGGCACTGCGAGAAGAGGTGTGCCTTCAGTCTAACTTGGCTTCCCTGACCTGACACTTGCCGCCTTAAAAAAGAAGATAGAACCAGACTTGGTGGTGCACGCCTGTAATTCCAGCACTGAGTCAGTCACAGGAGGATGCCTGTGAGTTCAAGATCAGTCTGGACTACATAGCAAGCTCCTGTCTCAACAAAACAAAACAAAAGAAAAAACCCCATAATTCCCTCCCAAACAAACAAAACAAAACAAGACAAAGAGGTGCTGTCTTCCAGCCCACAAAGAAGTTCTTTTTCACCTTAGGTTACCTTTTCTCTTCTCTCTCTCTGTCTGTGTCTCTGTCTGTGTCTCTGTCTGTGTCTGTGTCTGTGTCTCTGTCTCTGTCTGTCTCTCTCTGCCAGTGATGCTTAAGGATAAATGGTTTTGGTTTTCATTCTGTCAGTATTGGGAATTTAACCTAGATACTTGCTATGCAAGTGCTCTACCACTGAGCTACACCCGAGCCCTTAAATCGCTTCTTAACCGATAAGCTCATCCGTACAAACAGCCATCATTTCTAACACTCACTCATCTTCCTGCAGTGCTTCCCAGTTTTCGAAGCATTCCCACAAACTCCTCATTTTTGTCTTCCCCACCCATGAGGTAGACCAGAAGCATCACTATGATGTGCATTTTACTGATGAAGAACAGAGGAGAGACACTGAGTGTCCTCCTCAAGGTCGCAGAGCTGAGAATGCAAACCCAGGCGTTCCTCTCCTCGCGTGTGACACGGGGCTGGAAATCTGGGTTCCCCGTGATGGTGACAAGTGAGAGCTGTATCACCATCGGGAAAGTGGGCTCGGACTCTGGTGAACAAATGCAGTAGAGTTTGTAAGACACAATGGTGGCGCAAACAAGGGCTCCTAATACCCTGTTCCTGCCCATCCCTGCCACTCCAGAGTAGGCCTTCAGGATGGCTACAGACGCTGCAGTAACCTGGTGGTGTCGATGAGTCACAGTGAAGGAGGAAAACTCTAGGACCATTTTCCCTTGAAATAACAGAGGGATATTAAGTTAAAGGTATGGCAGGAGGAAACTCTAGGACCATTTTCCCTTGAAATGACAGAGGGATATTAAGTTAAAGGTATGGCAGCTTGATGACAAAATCGTATCATACGGGTTCATGTTCTGTGGTTATTTATTATATTTGTATACACAAATCACGGTCACTTTGAAATAGTTGCTTTGAAAGACAGCCAAGCTGGGAAATAAAATTTTAACTGAGAAAAAAATAAGAATGGAACATCCTCACTTCTCCTACCCCAAATATACTGACGGTTTAAAAAAAAACTATTACTCTCTGAAATATACTGCTAATATGATTGCTATAGAAATGAATGAGTACTTTTATGTAGTTTTAGCTCACAGGATGAAATGGCAAAGGATTGTACTGTAGGCAAATCCTGTGAATACTTACCTTCTTGGTCTCATACCGATTTCAGAAAATATATTGCTAGGAAAGCACATTGAAGCGTTGATTACTTGATTTTCCTCCTTTCTTCACTAAACACCACCTTTTCTCTCTATAATAACTTGGCATGACTATAATAACTATTATAGGTGATTATATTCACAGAGTGAAAAAAAGTCTTTTTTCTCCTATTTTAAATACTCTATGGGCAACATATCCTCTAGTGTTTTCTTTGGTGAACAAACTATAGCAATTCCAGCCCAGTAATAGAATAATTTTAAACACAGTCTAAGGGCTAAAGTCCTAAGATGTCCATTTGGATTGACAGTGAATTGTCCTTTTCTATTTTAATAAAGGGTGTGTCATGGAGTACAGTTCGGTACATGATTGGAGAAGTACAGTATGGAGGCAGAGTGACAGATGACTTTGATAAACGTCTACTTAATTGCTTTGCCAGAGTAAGTCAATTTAAGAAAAAAGAAAACACAGAGACACATTTTTATTGAATTTCTCTTTTGAACAAGATTGCTTTCGGTTTTTAATTTGTGTGCCAGACTTAAGGGAGAGTGAGGTGTGATGGTGCATGCCTGTGATCCCAGGACTCGGGAGGCTGAGGCAGGAGGATCACTGCAATTTCGAGGCTAGCCTGGGCTACAAAGTGAGTCAAGGCCAGCCTGAACTGCATGGTGAATTCTGTCTCCAAAAGGCAAGAACAAAGTCGGGCGTGGTGGCGCACGCCTTTAATCCCAGCACTCAGGAGGCTGAGGTAGGAGGAGCATTGTGAGTTCGAGGCTGGCTTCGGCTACAACATGAGCGCAAGGCCAGCCTGAGCTACATAGTGTGACCCTGCCTCAAAAAACCAGGGCTTGGAGTTTGGCTCAGTGACTTCAGTGCCTGTCTGACAGGCTCGAGGTTGTGAGTTCAATCCTTGGTGCCGCAAAAAAAAAAAAAAAAAAAAAAAAAAAAAAAAAAAAAAAAAAAAAAAAAAAAAAAAAAAAAAAAAAAAGGCAAGAACAAAACAAAACAAAACTTAAGGGGGAAAAAAGCATAAAACAAACTGCTACTGAAAAAGAATGAGTCCAGTGCCACCTTCACCCTACCACCCACACCCCAACGTTAACAGCAGCATCAAACTAGCAATTTACTTGCCGTCCCCAGAGAACTTTGGTCAGTTCTCAAGGGTCTGCGGAGCTGCTCCGTGGCTGCCCAGGTCTCCCCGCTGTTCCTCCCCCACCATCATTTCTATGCTTTTTCCTGAATGCAAGATTCACAGTGACTTGAGGACCCAAAATAAGGAGTAGGGGAATTCATTATGATCTCAGATTTCTCATTTCTTCTGTTAGGACAGACAATTGAAAATTGATGAAGTGTTCATTTTCCCCTGTCTGTAACCAGTGAAATCCACATCCAGCATGCTGGTAAACATGTTCTAGAGGAAAGAAATTCTTAGCAATTACAGCTTTCATGTCAAAGATGATGAATACTACTATAAATAACACCTATCTGCTTCGAACTCTTCTTGAAGTTTTTGACATGTATGTTAAAGAAGCAATAAGCAAGGGCTGAAGATACAGCTTAATGGTAGAGCGCTTGCTTATCATACACAATGCCCTGAGTTTGATTCTTAGCATTGGGAGGAGAGGGGGAAACAAAACTAACAACAACAACAACAACAACAACAAAAAGCCATCAGCATTATCTAAGTGGATACAGAATATGGGAGTATTCTTACGATTGTTGAATTCTTTATATTAGGACCTATTTTGGTAATTTTCTGTTTCAATACACATTTTCAGGGTTATTTTTCTTAACAAGATGAAAACCTGAACAACAAAGTACAAGATTCTTGGATATTTTGGTAAACTGGTGGTTGACCAGAAATCTGAGACTGTTAAAACCCTTACATATTTTTCCATAATTTGGGGGAAGTTGTATGTAAAGAAAGATGAACAAGGGTTGATGAGGCCATGTGGAGGTGGAACCCTGCTGCTTGGAGCTTAAATGGGTACAGACCTCTTGCAGAACAATCCAGTAGTACTTGGCGAAATTTAGTATCCCAGGCAGATACAGCCTGGAACATGTCATGGGAAAGTCCACAAATGGGCATCCACAAAAATGCTCATGGAGGCATCATGTAGAGCTGAAGAAGAAAACCATCATAGTTTGGTTTCCCTAGAAACAGAGTCTGACATGGAGATTTGCATTTGGGTGCCTTCCCCCACTCTGCTCTCACCCACATAATGACCTTGGCTATGGGAGCTCCCTTCCCCCAGGGCAATTCCTGGGGAGGGACAATATTGTGAACCCACAGTAGCCAGCACTCTAGACATAGCTGGAGGAGGTAGAGCTTGGGCCCTGAAGGAGGATCAGGGCTGTATGACAGTGTCCATTACAAAACCTTAAGAGAGCAAGATATAGTGGGCACAATCCTGCCTGCCCTGCCATGGACTGTGTCTCCACTGCGATGCCCCTCTGCCATGCTGCCCTGCCTTGGAGCCAGCTGGCTATAGACTGAGACCTTTACTGAAATCTTTGCTCTTAACTTGTGGGTATTAGGTATTTTGTCCCAGCAAGGAGAAAGTAACCAAGACATCATTCCAAAAAATATAAAATATGTACTTACAAGAATATGTATAAACAATTCTTCAAATACAGAAGGTTGAATAAGCCATAAACATACAATGTAACAAATCCATGATGACTGTTACAACCAAGGCTGAGCTGGATTGACCGTTCTGTGTACAGATCGTGTTACATCCCATCTTGTGTCCCCTTCCCGCTCCCCCGCCCCCAATGGAAGGAGGATCACCATTCCTTACGGTGGGGAAGGATGAGGATCAGTCCATGAACTGATGGCCATGAGGGAGAAAATCAAGAAAATCAAAGTCATCTATTGAGGGGTGGGGAGAGGGAGTTTGGAATGCTGGAAGAGACAATCTAAAGTATAAATAGTTTTCTGAGAGTAGGAAAGGAAGTGTGTGACCCGAATAGATGTCACCTGCCCAACCCACTCCACGTAAGCCCCTTTGTAGGAGCGGAGTATTCTGGCTCTCTGTACTCCATCCCATGACAAGCATCATGGGAACTCAACATGCTAGAAACATCCCGTGCCCAGGGCTGCACAGCCATTCAAAGCAGAGTCAATGGGATTAAATTTCTAAAAACATCCAAACCTTCCCTGAAAAGTAGGTGTTTTTGTTTCTAACAAAACTCACATCTCAGCTTTTTAAAATATGTATGTACTTTTTGAGTCTTTTTCTAAAAGGTCACTTTCAAGAAAAGTCTCGATGAGCCAGCTGCCTCCACAGGTTTGTCTTTGTTCTGTTGAAACTGCCTTACCCTAGGGTGGCTGGAACCTTGCAGTTAGCTGGCAGAGAAGGTGGCCCTGCGGAAGAGCCTTCTTTGCTCCCCAACCTCAGAAGTAAGGCTGGCTCTGGGGCACAGCAGAGGGCTGCTGTGTTAGTCTGTCCTGCAAGATTGCTGGCTGAGCCAGGAGTGCAGGCAGCGAGGGGAAGAGGCGCCACTCCCTCAGCAGCCTGCCCCACCTGCTCCGGCTCACGCTGCTGATTCCTCTTGGTGACCCAGTCTGCTGTCTCTCCTCCTCTTCCCCTCACCCCGACAGTCGTCAGTTGGGCCTCAGCCTCCTCCTAGAAGCTCAAGATTCTCAATTTCCCAAACCTGGACTGGCCTGGACCAGGCCCACACCCTGGGGGCTGTGTCTGTGTCACTGTCCCTTCTCCAGGCTGCTGCTGAGGGTCAGCGGTCACCTGCCCTCTTAAATCATCTGATCCTGGCTCCTCTGACCCTGTCCTCTGCGGTCACTGCCTTAAATGAAAGTTTCATCTTACTGTCATTCCACCCCTTTACTCCTGGGTAGCTTCCCTGGGCTCCTTTATTCCCCGTCTCTCTGAGGACCCGCAGTGGCTGCCAGGCCTTCGTTGTCTGACTGTCGGTCGCCCACTCCTTTATTCTCCCCCAGTCTGCTCTCTGCCCTCCCCACTGTAACCTCCTGTCTGTCCTTGGCCTCCCTCGTCCCTCTGTGTAGCTCAGGCTTACATCGGGTGGCCCTCACTCACCAGAGAGTTGAACAGCAGAAACCCTCTTAAACAGGCTGCAGAAAGCAGCCCAGGACCCCATCCTGCCTCACCCAGCCCTGGCTCCTCTGCAGCCTGGTGCTCACCCTCCTCGTCAGCCTTACAGACCTCACGCTGTCGCCCACTCTCCCCAGCACCAGCTGCCTTTGGTGGGGAAGGGGCTCCTCTGTGAACCACTCTGTCAGGTTGCATCCTTTGTCCCTGCGACCTTCACTCTGGGGCTTGTCTTTGACCCTGTTTGTCTCTGGGTTCTCTGCATCTTACTGAGTGCCTGCTCTCCAGCGAGCAGTCGTGGAACGTGTTCAACGTTCTTATTCAAGGATGGCTGCGGTGTTAGTCAGCTTTCTGGTACTGTAGCAAGTCCCTGAGACAATGAGCTTGTAAAGAGAGGTTTATTACAGGACTTCGGGAGGTTTCAGTCCATGGTCAGTTGCCCTCTTTGCTTTTGGGCCTGAGGCTAGGGGAGCAGCATCCCCATGGTGGGCAGCATGTGGTGGACCAAAGCTACTCACCTGTGGCTGGGCACAAAAGAGGAAGAGGACAGGGGAGGTTCCACTGTCCTCTCTGGGGCCGGACCCCTAAGGGCAAACAAGGGGCCTCTGCTGGGGCTCAGCTCTTAAAGGTTCCTCAGCCTCCCAGCAGCACCACAAGCTATGGTCCTTTCGGGTCCAGTCTACAGTAGCTGCTTACCTCCACAGGTACCTGCTGGACTCTCCCAAAGTAATTCCAGGGAGACTTCGTGTTCTGTGTTTTGACTGTACCTCGAAGTGTGGTCAAACTCGGCTACTTGTGTGTATTGAACCCAGCCACCTGGACGGGTGTAAGCAGAGTAATGGACACACAGGAAGAAGCTTCGTCGTACTCTTGTAGGCACTCATCATCTGACAACACGGAATTCATGGTGCTCTGTGTGCCGAAGATCTGAACCCTTCACTTCCCTAGGTTGTCTTCCTGCAATTTAAGTCAGCAACATCACCCAGAATCTGAAGTTTCTAAATAATGACTATGTTCTTTCACTGTGCTCTTTCGTAGCTGTCAGGTTTCTTAAATTAAGCATGGTCATCACCCTGACATTCGGTCATCCGCATAACGTGACCTCACCCCACCTTTCCTATCCTGTCTCTTGCCACTGTATTTACCCTAGGCGTCGTTACATCTGCCAGACCACCTCCCATTTCTGCATCAGTTATTCTATGCCTCTGCTTGCATGGCCTCCCCAGTGCCCTGTTCTCCTGTCAAAATACTCTCCTCCAAAATGTCTCTCTGAAGTCATCTCCTTGGTAAAGCCCTGCCTGACATCCACCTGGCCATTTTTCTTCCTGCTGTAATCTTCCTTAGAGCGTGGCTTATTTTTGTTTGCTTCGGGCTCTTACCTTAGCACACTTTGTATCATGGTTGTTATGTAATTGGCTTCGCCTTCTGCTGGGTCACAAGCTCCTCGGAGGAAGGGACGTTGTGTGTCTCATCTTTGCATTCTGTTCTGGTGCAAAGCTCGGTGCCTCGTGCTCACTGGTTGAATAGAACAGAAGCGGAGCAAAGAAGGCAACAGGGGGAAGCAGTGCACGGGGCATTTCAGAGCAATCACCGGGCTTCAGAGAGCTAAAATAGGCTGGGGAGGGGCCGTGCGACCGGCTGGAGTAAGGCACAGTCGCCGTCGCCTTTACCTCAGTCGCTGAGTGACTCAGGCATTGTGCCTCCATTGCCACTCCTGTCTGCTATTATTCCCCTCCCTGCTGGGAAAATCACTCCGTCAGACACCGAAGTCACTGCTTTGTGAGCTTGCAGCACCATTCCCGCCCCCATTCACACCAAGCATGTCTGTTCTCTTGCTGGTTTGTTGCAGATAATCAATTCATGTGGCGTAAGAAAGGATGTCTTAAGGCGGACACCAAGGTGGCCAGGGCCATTTGCCTCTTGTGGACAGGGACACGACTTCATTAACGAAGGAAGCTCTGGGCCTCGGGTGGATGGGGAATATTCATAAGGACCAGGTCTTCTGGCTGTGTGCCGGAGCTCAGTGTCCTGACTCAAGCTGTGCCCATGCGTGACCCCTTGGCGTGAACCCCGCTTTGGGGAGGACGCAGGGTAACATAAATGCTCAGGGATCCTCAGTGCCTGGCTGGGGGTACCGTCTCGCTAACCCTGTGGTGTGGGCCTTGACAGCGGTCAAACAACTCCAGGAGGGACCAGATTTGCCCCCCTCTCTCAGCTGATCCCTTTTTTTTTTTTTCCTGCAAACAGAAGCCTTTGCCTCCCCGCCTAATTGCCGTTGCATTGTGGCCGCTCTTCCTTCCAAGTACGTTCTGATTATTCTATCAGGGCCTCTGTTAAGATGCTTTCCAAACCAATGTAAAAAAAAAACAAACCCTATTAAGATGGAAATAAGTTGACCCTTCTCCCTCTGTAGTGGCAGTTTTCATTTAGATGCTCATCAGTTTTCCTTTTATTTTCTCTCTCACGTGCAGGTCTGGTTCAGTGAGAAGATGTTCGAACCATCCTTCTGCTTTTATACTGGATATAAAATCCCTGTGTGCAAAACCCTGGATCAGTACTTTGAGTACATCCAGTCACTGCCATCCCTAGATAACCCCGAAGTCTTCGGTCTTCACCCTAATGCTGATATCACGTAAGTTCTTAATTTGAAAGGCTCATTTGTAACTCAGCCCGGCAAAGGCAGTGCATTTCATTTTCTCTCTTAATCTCTCTCCTTTCCCCTCTTTTTATTTTACTGTGAAAAATAGCGTTGCTTCCTGTCTCCCAATTACAGCCGCGTCACATCTTGGCCTGCTCTCCCTCACTAAATCCTGCTGTCCCTGTGTTTATGACAACGTTAAAGCTCTAATTTATGCATTGATTATTCCTCCTCTGTCGTGTCATAAAACCAGTTGGTGTTATTGGTATTGATGCTCTCCACTGATAGGAAAGTAGTCTCCCAGCTCCTTATCTCTTTCTCCAAAAAGCCATTAAAAATAGAATGCTCCTAAGTGGGATCTAAAAGGGCCAGGAGCATATAGCTGGGAGGTGGAGAACTGTGTTTCCTTCTGACCTACATCCCCCCATCATGGGCTGCCCAGGGTGGGCACATAGCAGTGAGCACACAGGCACACGCCAGGGGCAGAGCCCAGGTCTCAGCTAGCGTGAGCGCCCTCCTCCCAGAAGAGATAAGAAATGCCACCCAGCCCCCGCCCCTTCGCTAGCCCACCGACCCATCCCCAGTCCTGTCTTTGGAGATTCCTGCCTTAGAGAAAACCAGACTGCCTGGCTGCCTGCCTGACCTCCTCCCTTCAGTGGGCTTTGTCTCTGTGGCCCACCGATGTGTCCTGGGTGGGTGGGGGCCGGGTATCCTGGGAGGAGCAGGAGAACTCTCGATGGCAGCTCCAGCTGTTATTGAAGAGGCCGTGTTAAGTTAGTTGGGATTGGGCAAGAAGTGAAGAGTTAAAATGAATCCTTTGGGGACAGTTTGAGAATAAACTTCTATGTTATCTGGAAGAGGGTGCAGAGTAAAGGGATTGTACTTTAGCTGAGACCTTTAAAATATGAGTTGGACCGCATCTCAGAGCCTTCCCAAGTTCCTATCTCACTCTGGGTCAAGGTCAAGGTAACCTCTGTACAGATAACCTACAGATCCACCTACCCGCCACTCCAGACCTTGGCTTCTGCCTTCTGACCCCTGCCTGGCCAGCCCCAGCTCCCCCAGCTCTGTTATTCAGCCAGGCCCCAGGGCTCCCACCCAAGACAACCTGCACTTCCTGAAATACCTTCTCCCACACTTCCTGTAGAGATCAGGTGGCTCACCCCTTTACCTCTTCGAGTTTTTGCTTAAATACCACTTTTCCAGCGACTCCTTCCATAGCTACCCTATTTTCAATTGCAGTCCTGCCTCAACCCCTGCTTTTTTCTATAGTTTGTATCACCAACTGACATGCACTGGATTTTAATTATTTTATCTGCTGTTATTTATCAGCCGCCACTAAGACTTTAAGTTCCATCACTCCTAGAACTTGTGTCCATTTTCACCACAGTGTCTCCGGTGCTCTGAGTATAGCTGGTGCTCCAGAGCTGTTTGTCGACAGAATCGATGACACTGAATCCTTCTAAATGATCAGGAATCTGATCACAGTGCTAGTCAGTAGAGAGGTCTCACGATTTCCTGTGAGTGGGAAGAAAAATAGTGAGCAAATCTCCACGCATTTTCAAATTTGTCATTGAAAATCTTCACGTGTTAGGTAGGGCTCTGAACTTGGATTCTATCCTTGAGAAGACCTTGAGAATCTGCTCCTATCAGGTTTTGAGTCTTCGCGAAGAGTATGTAATACAAAGTTGAAAACCTCTCACTCTAGTTTGGAAGGATGGTGTTCTGTGTCTTGATTGCCATAGGAAGTTTTAGTCACTGGCTCTCAATGAAGATGAACCAGAGCTAGAAAAGTACAGAGAAAAACAACCACATAAATGAGATTGGAGGCTCCTCAGCTTCTTATTGTGAGCTATTACAAATCCTGGGAAAGATTCCAGTGCCGTGAGCTCTCATAAACATTCCACCGAGGCTCTCACCAGCTGTTAATGTTTAATTCCATTTGCTCCTTCTCTTTCTATATCTGTATCTCCATATATCTGTATGCTTATATATCTAAGCTTATATCTCATATATAACCACACTTATTTCTCTCCCGTCTTCTTTCTTTCTGAGTGTGTGTGTGTGCATGTGTGTGTGTGTGTTTACATGTATTTTAGGCCCTTATGGAGAACAGACCTAGGAAAGTAAGTATATATTTTGTGAAATGTCATAAGCTAATACTAGCAATCCCAATTCTAGTTGTAAACCTCAAGATTCTTGCTTGTCTTCTCCCATGCATTGTTAATATATCGTTTCTCAGAAATTAAAAAAAAAAAAAAGCAAAAACAAAAACAAAAACAAAAAAACCTCCTTTCTCCTGCCGTGAGAACTCTCGTTTCCAGCAACTTTAATCTATTCCCTCATTCACTTGGAATTAAAGCACTCATGCCACTAACAACTACTGATTCGAGGTCAAGATTTCCTGTTTTTGCTCTTGGGATATATCCCACTGGGGATATACAGAGTACAGTATTCAAAAGTTACTTAGATTGCCTTTATCTGTGTGATTTGTTATCAGTCAGTATATAGTTATATCCTGTTTGTTTGTTTTGTATTACATTTTAGTTTCCCCCATCTGTATTTTTGTCTTAAATATGTAAAACATGAACAAGGCCAAAAGTCTCAGTTCCATAGCAAGGTGTTGTTAGAGATGTCTTAACCCTTCCAACCCATCTCCTCCCTTCATCTGTGGGTAAACACATTAGTTTCTGATTTAGCATACCCTGATTGTTTTTTGCATGCATTCAACCTTTATGCATACTAGTCTTATTTTCCTATCTTTCTTACATGAACTTGCCCAAGTTGCCAGAGTTTGTAAAGGTTGGTGTTTTTTTTTTTTTCACTTACCAGTGTATCCTATATAATTCACCACATAGCAGTTCATAAATTCCTTCCTCATTGTTTACAGCTGCCTGCTGCTGCCCTATCGTCTATGTAGATCATAGTTGGTCCAACCTTTCTCCTGAGGATGGGCATTTGGATTGGTTCCAGTATTTTGGCCACTCAGATAGTCCCTCAGTCAACAACCTTATGCTTGTGGCTTCTACTATTGCTGGAGATGTCTTTTTTAGGTCAATAGCTGTGGGTGGGATTGCTGGATCAAGGTATGGTGGTTGCCACTCCATCACCCTCTCCCTCTTCTCCTCCTCCCCCTGCCCTCCTGCTCCATCTCACTCTTCCTTTCGTAGGCCTTTCAATGGGGCTGACCTATTTTGCACCCTCACTTGCTGCCCTTGAGCCCACCTGGCCCTTCAGAATCGCATCGACAGGGTATTGATTTGGTGTCTGAATTTTCACCAATATGACGATGAGAAATGCTCGGTGTAGTTTTAATTTACTTCTTATCTTGAGTTGAATGGAGGACTTTTTCATATATTTAAGGGCTACTTGTATATAGTTTGCCCCATTTTTTCCAATGAAGCTTTTTCTTTTTTCTTTTTTTTTATCTTTTAGACTTTTTTAAAATTAGGGATACCAGCCCTTTATTTGCGATATGCGTTATAAACACTCTGCTTGTGACCTTTTCCACTGGCTAGGGAGAAATGTTTGTTTTATTTCTATTTTTTGCTCTGTGTTCTGATTTGTTGTTGTTTATGTTTTGCTTCTACTTTTCTGTGGTCAAATTTCTGCATTCATTTCTGCATTCTTGTACTTCTAGTGCTGTTGCTGGTGGTGCTAGTTCTTTGATATCTTGGCTTTTAGTAATAGCCAAAAAGGCTTTTCCCACAGCCGACTATAAAGACACAATCCATATTTTCATCCATTATTTGTATGATTTCATTTTATGTATTTACTTTTTTTAAGCATTTGGAATAATTGTGTATGAAATGTTATCTGTTTCCACAGAATATCAGCGACCCCAGGTGCTTTCCTTAACATAGATAGGATTTCTATAGGTATGCAGTCTGTTTCTGGGCTTGCTTTTCCCTGGCACCCTATTTAAAATTTAGAGACTCACCAGGCATGGTAGCGCACGCCTGTAATCCCAGCACTCGAGAAGCTGAAGCAGGAGGGTCGTTGTGAGTTCAAGACCAGCCTGGGCTACAAAGTGAGTTCAGGGTCAGCCTGAACAGTGTAGCGAGACCTTTTCTCAAAAAAAAAAAAAAAAAAAAAAAAAAAAAAAAAAAAAAAAAAAAAAAGAAAAAAGAAAGAAAGAAAGACAAAAAAAATCCAAAAAGTAAAAAAAAAAACAAAAAACCTTAGAGACTCTGTTTTACTCTCTGGTAGAGCCTGTTTCCTCTCATTGGTATTTTTTTTTTCTGGAATTTTCCTAGTTATCATTGCATATTTACATTTCTATTTTATCACAAATGAGTGTTCAATTTTGTTTAATACCTTTTCTATGTTGATAACCATCATGATCTACAAATGCATCAAAATTTAGTGAATGATACTAATGGATTTCCTAATTCAAATTATCTATACATTTCTGAAATTAATACTACTTGGCCCCAAAATTCTCTTAATGTGATGATGAACTCTAATAAGAGTTCCCTGGGGACTTTCACAATAATAGTCATAAGTGAGATTTTTGTGGTATCTTCATTGGGTTTAACTACCAATCAGTGTTATATCTGCTTTATAAAATTTTGGAAGTTTCCTAGACTCTGGGACAATTTATATAGCATTGGGTCCTTTAAAGTTGGCACAGTTCTCTAGTGAAACCATCTGGGCCCCATGCTTTTGGGTGGTACTAGTTTTTTGATATCATCTTTGTCTTCACTTACCATTGTGGTCAGTTTTTAGAAATGGTGCTGTCAGCTGGGGATTTAGCTCAGTGGCTTAAGCACCTGCCTGGCAGGCGCAAGGTTGTGAGTTTGATCCACAGTACAAAAAAAAAAAAAAAAAAAGTGCTGTCCAAGGAAATTAGGTTTCTTCTGTGTTTTCATATTTAATTGCAAAGTTACACAAATTAGGCTTTAACCTGCTTGAATGAGCTGGGCTCAGTGCAGAGTCCGAGGGAATAAAATTGCCTTTCCCTTCTATGACCCAATCTGATAATGAGTCCCGCTCATTCAGTAAACTTGTTGTAGAAGTGTGGAGGTGATGCTGTCTCTGTAGACCTCCATTTAAAATGTGATGACAGCTTGAAACCACTGTAGTCTGTCTCCAAAAGGAATGTGCAGGCTCTCAATGTGATCTGCCAGGGAAGCTCTGTTCAGCACTGGCCTGGATTATGCCAACACATCCCAGAGAAAATGCTGAGGCCTCCCAGACCTCTCCTCTGTGCACCGCAGTCATCTAGGCAATTGCTGTGTGATATCCAATTGGATATCTTTCAGGAAGCTGAGCCTTAAAAAGCCCCAAACTAAGCCCAGGTCTCCCTTGCCTCTTCTCCATCTCAGCAGTTTCCCCAGCACTTAGAATACAATGCAAGCTCCAGGGCCTCACCAACCAGGCCCAGTTTTCCAACCTAATCTGGAGGCTTAGTTTGCAACCAGTTTTTGCTGCTAGCAGGTAGTAGAATTAGCATGGGGAGCCTTCTGTCCTTTGGCAAGAACCCTTCACAACTCTGTCCAGAGGCCCACACCCCATCGCTGGCACACAGGTTGTAGATGCCAAGCTAGTGGCTCCCAAAACAGAGTGTCAGGACATTACGATCTCTTTTCACACTGAGTGAGGTCAAGTAGAAAGCTGTAGACCTTTCTGTCTCTGATAGAAGATTCTTTCCAACAGACAACTGGCTGGTCCGTAAGACCTGCTCTACCACCCCTTATGTCTTCATTTTCAACCTCTCATTAATTCTACCCAGGATGCTACCGCCCACCCACCTATCCACCCCAGTCCTGTCTCCCTAGCACATCTTGGCCTATTTCTGGCTCTCGCTCAGGCAGTAGATTCCGTTCTGCGGCTCCATATTTGGTAATTTTCATGGTCTCTGGGTGAGTTTTGTCCTAAGTTTAATTCTTCTTTCCTTTGGGCTCTGAGCTACCTGGTGAGTGGAATTACCTTGGGCAGTGAGCCCTCCTTTTTGAAGTTTCTTCATCGCACTCCCGTCACAATTCCCCCTAGCAGCCACCAGGAGGCAGTAAGCAATAACAGATGCAGCTTTCCAGCTAAAATCTTCCCCTCCCCATACCAGCAAGATACAACCCTCCAACTTCTGTGTGAAATGAAAGCAGTAACCTAAGATGCCCAGGATATACTTGGTCTGGAAGCCGGGACAGAGGAGGAGTTGGGAATGGGAGTGCCTGCGGGCAGTTACAGAGTCCTTTGGGGACTCTGAGTTGGGAAAGACAGTGGGATAGTACCTGAGCGGGGTGAGACACAGGGACAGGAGCTCAGGTGAGAGGTCCGAGCGCATCTGTGCAGAGATAACAGTTAAAGCCACGGGACAGGGAGGACCCTATGGTACTCTGGCTTAGTCTGTGTTAATATTCCCAGCCAGAGGAATAGTGACTTTATCTGATGGATCATGTCATTTACAACACTGGCGTCTAGATAGGCTCACTGGCTGTCCCCTGCTTGTCTGAATCTGCCCTCTGAAGTTTGCATCCGTAGATTTGAGAAGAGAGAGCTTTAGAGGAAAGGAACACAAGTCTCTGTCATCCATTCTTGCTTCAAAATGCAGACCCTCTGAAGAGTTCGAGGGGGTAGGTGGAGATCCAGCTGAATAAATGTTTTAAAATAAGTAAAAGCCTTTCCCAAGAGTTCAGATAGCTTGGTGACAGGAACCATAAAAAAATGCATAGCTTATTCACATTTTATTATCTAGATTTATAAGGTACCAAAGATTACAAATTCAACCATCTCAATGTGAAAAGCAGTTATTTATTTTGACTCTTTCTCATTAGTGGTTATGCATATTTTTCTATCTTCTGAGACTTATCAAATGCCTTATTACAACTTTCTTTTCATTTCTATGCAGGACACATTTTAATGTGTTCCTTTTAGTATTAACTGACACTTTTGAGATTTTTTTTTAAATTATGCTCATTGATATTTCATTTGCAAAGGTATATATAAATCTAAACTGCTTTGGATGTGACTGTGCACTAGTATCTCATTAGATAGTTAATTGTTTCTTTTATAGACAGTTCTGTTTGTCAGTTGTTTTGCATTTTTATTATCTGTGACCCAACTCCCCAGAACCACCACGATGAGTTCTTCCCTGGTTTATTCCAAAGACAAATTTTCTTCAAGAAGTAACTTAAGGACCGATGTTCTCAGAATATTTTAATTCTTGTTCTTCATCTGAGAGCATTGGTGGGGACTGTTTTTTTGAAAGCCGTTGGGTTTTTGAGGCATACAGAGATATTTGTGATTCTCCATTATAGCCAGCTGGCTGGCTTCTGCCTTTCATATCTCTGCAAACATAAAAATCACATTGTAGAAAAGGAGATGGAAGTGGTACAACCCTGGAATACCAAGAAATGACGCTCAGTGCCTAATAAAATGTGGGCTGGGGTGATGATTTGGTGAGCTCATCTAGCTCCTATTCAGCACGGACCAGCTCTTCTAGGCTGCTTCCCAGGATCTGTGTTCTTAGAATTCTTTTCAGGTCACCTCCTAAAAGAATAAAGTCACCCCACGACGAGAGTGATTTTTTGGGTGAGACGTAGCAGCAGGAGTGTTTCTATCAGCCTCTCCCTCGAGCACCTGTCAACTTGGCCAAGCTGATGAAGAAGATGGTCTTGCCCATGGTGGTGGACAATGCTGGCACCGACCGGGACACAGAGCACATCCAGATGGGGTGGGAGCCCAGAGGGCCCCTGGGACTCCTGGATGTGGGGTCTTTTCCTGTTTTATTCGTAGCTAGAAGGCAGGAAGAATGAACTCCAATTTTCTTAGCATGGATAGAAATTTACTGTGATATTCTTTCTTTAACCTTTAAAGACCTATGTTGATAACATAAGTTAGTTTTTCTTCATCTTGAAATTACATCTTTCTACTTCTGTGTTTTCATTTAAAAAAGTGTGTGCATGTGTGTGTATGTGTGTGTGGCAAAAGCCATTTGCACCCCATTTCTGAATTTTTTAGAGTGTGACACAATCCAAGTTTTTACAAGTCATATAAAGTACAATAAACACACAAATGCAAATCTTATGAAAACAACAAAATTAACTCATCAAATATTAAGGATCCAAGGAGCTAAATATATATCCCTTTGTAGGTGGAAAAGTGCCAGGAAACGGAAGAATAGTAAGAACAATGTGCTAAACTTATAAGAAGGAACAGACAATTAAATTTTCATGCCCTTTAGATCTTGGAGAATTGTTCTCCTGTATATTTGAAGTTTAATAAAAATACACGCCAACTGGCTTCAATTCAACAAACATTCACTGAGAACTTATTGTCCGGCCAGAATGGGGAAGTGAAGATGAGTGAGACGCAGTCCTTGCCCTTGCGGCTCTCAGTCTCCTAGGGATAATGGATGAATGGCAAAGGCTTCCGTAATACGATCTGGCGCACTCTACGGTCAGGGTGTGTGTGTGTTGCTATGGAGCGCAGGTGAGAGAGCGGTGTTTTCCAAGGGAAGCTAATGACAGAGGCCACCCTGGAGTTGTGCCTTGAAGCATGTGCAGCATTTTTAGGTGAGAGATGGGAGTGGAAGTGACAGCAGCACCAAGGCCAGAGAGCCCCGGGGCAGGGAAGAGGGACACAATGAGCAGGAAACACCCAGAGGAGACGTGGGTGAAGGCACAGCCGAGGGGTGGCACGAAGATGGCAAAGTGCGTGGGGTATCGGGACCAAGTCCAGCTTGCTCCAAGCATGGGGTAGGGTACAGAGAGGGGTAAGTGACAAACACAGAGAACAGCTTCTGAAAATTTCAGGTTCTGTGGTGAAGAGATTGGAGCAGCTGTGAAAGCATTGGGGATGATAGTGAGGTTGAATGGTTGGTAACCGGGAGAGTCTGGTTGGTGACGTCAACCAGGAGGCCATCTCTGCAGGTTCTGCATTGGACATCCGGGCGAACACATGGAGGTCTCTAAAGGAACCAGGACAAGGAACAATTCCGATGAAGGGCAAGGGAGGAGCATTACAATGAGTCTAGATTAGAACTTGTTTGATAAAAGAAACAGAGCTGGAAGAGTTCAGGGAAATGTGGCTACAGGGAGTTCGTGATACAGGCAGAAATTTAATATTACTCAGCCTTGCCTGGTATTTCCCGGCTCTCTGGAAGATGTCAGCAAAGGCGACACCTCCCTCTTCCCTGACAGCCGTGCAATTACATGTTCTGTCTCTACGGGATCTGATGCTATGGGGAAACCCAGAATAATGTGAATCATGAGCAAATTTATATTTCTTTGAAAATGCATATAGTAACACGAGGATCCTTGACTTTTAGTAAATTTTAATTTGTTGTCCCACCAGCTCTTTTCATGGGACTTTCTCCCTCAGAGTTATTTGTAATTTTGTTGTACTTTAGATGACTTTGGAAAACTGGGATTATGCCACGTACAGTTATTACATTTCAAGTAAAAAACATCAAACCATTGGGATTGTGCTCACGTTTCAAAATTCAGAAATGGGTTATGGGTACTCAACTTTCAACTCTTAAAATACGGTAGGTTCCTGACTTATGGACATTCAAATTGCAAACTTTCCCAGGCGTA
This sequence comes from Dasyprocta punctata, assembly GCA_004363535.1. Taxonomy (NCBI): domain Eukaryota; kingdom Metazoa; phylum Chordata; class Mammalia; order Rodentia; family Dasyproctidae; genus Dasyprocta; species Dasyprocta punctata. Next base: position 44,373 of record RJWM01016689.1, read on the forward strand.
CTGTGTAAGGTTCACTTTGTCAGTTTATGAACAAATCCAACTTAATGAACAATGCTTCCAGAATGGAACTAGTTCATAAATAAACAATGCTTCTGGAATGGAACTAGGTCATAAATAAACAATGCTTCCAAAATGGAACTAGGTCATAAATAAACAATGCTTCCGGAATGGAACTAGGTCATAAATGGGGGACTTACCGTATGTGTCTTTTGGGATATCCTAAAACCCCATCTGAACTGAGGTTGCTTGCAAGAAAAATTCAAACAAAATTTAAATTATATACAAAATATGTAAAATCAATCTTTAGCTATTAAAAATCAATTTTTACTGTACTGACCTTTACTATGAAGTTGATATGTGTGAAGAGGTAATATGGAGGTAATACCTTAACTCTTGAGTGGGGTTGCAAGCTTTGACCAGGTGTGACCCTAGGATTGTTACTCACCATATCTGACTTCAAGGCCCTTAGAAAAACACACTGCCATATGCATTTACCGTAGCCAGGACTTTTGGAAAGGACCCAGTTTTTTGGATACGCGTGTCTCAGTCCACATGTGCTGTTCTACCTGGCGATTAGATGACGATGCTGAAAATATAAATGTAGGTCCTGTATTCTTCAGCTTCATTCTGAGGTGAATTCAAAGCACAGTGGTATAAGT